>JAVHLU010000095.1:0-96403 GCA_036785755.1 Colletotrichum ledebouriae
ATACTATATATCTTATAGAGCTCGTTCTAGAAGTTAGAAGTAAACTAAGGACCCCTATTAGATATAATTATAGCAGGGAAACCTATATACTAGAAGATATAAGTATAATATAACTATATAAGGTCCTATACTATAACGGTTTTATAGTAGGGGAGGGAGACTATCTTCTTTAAGAGGTAGTATACTATAACGAATATATTATTATACCTATAGCAGTTAGGTAGATAGGATATAAAATCTATTATAATATACTCCTAAGGATAATCTAGTCTTAGTAGGGGTCTTAACTCGCCTAGAGGCTTATCTCTTAGCTTCTATACTTAGTAGTAGGTATAGTAGTTATAAATATACTACTTAACGTTAGTAGTTAGGCGGGGCTAGTAGTAGCGTTCCTTTAGGAGTTTAATAGTCTTATTCTAACCTAGGTATACTATAAGCTTCTAAATATAAGCTTTATAAATTAACCTTATATATAGGTCTTCTTCTTCTAGTATTATAAGCTTCCTATCTATAATTAGGAGCCCTTCTTATATTCTCTAGCGTTCTTTTTTAATAGCTATAAGTACTTTTAGTAGCTAAAGTAATAGTATATTAGGTTCGTAGTTTAACTAGAGGATATATTTAACTAGGAGGTAACCTTTTAACTTATCCTCTAGCTCTAGAGCGTTAATAGTTATTATAAGGCGACTTAAAGTAGATTTAAGTAATTAGCGTAGTTTGCTCGTTACTTCTAGGGATAAATAAGTAAGTAGTAGTAATACCTAGGTATAGTTGGACTTATAGATAGCTTATTATATTTAGAGGTCTTTATTCTTTTATAAGAAGGCGTTAGCTAGTATATTTTTATACCCTAGGCGGTACTAGATATAGAAGTTAAAACTAGCTAAGATACCTAAGTAGCGGGCTTAGTAGATATTTAGGAGCTACTTAGTTATAAAGTAGAGTAGCGGTTAGTAGTCTATAATAACCTCAAAACGCTAGGTAGCTATAGAGAGTTTAGCCCTCTACTGCTCTAACGCTAGAATAATTACTATTATCTTATAGTTATAAATAGGGTAGTTTATCTCTATTAGTAATATCGTCTTTAAGAAATAAGCTATAGGGTATTATAGGCTATTATTAGTTTATTATTAGAGGAGGGTAGTAGTATAAACTAAGTTAGAGGCGTCTATCTTAACCCAGGTAGGTAGTTCAGGCTTCTAGTAGTATAGGATAGGGGCTAACGTTAGGGCCTCTTTTAGCGTTATAAATACTACTATATAGTCGCTATTAAAGTTAAATCAGGCGCCTTTAGCTATAAGTTTAGTAAGCAGCCTAGCAATCTTCCTATAGTTTATAACGAATTAGTAGTAGAAGTTATAGAACCCTAAGAAAGACTAAACGCTACGTACTATAGTTAGTAGCTACTAATCCCTTACTATAGAAACCTTCTCAGGGTTAGAACTAATCCCTTTAGTTATAATAATTAACCTAAGGTAGTATATTATAGTTATACTAAATTCGCACTTCTTAATATTAGCCTAAAGCCCTGCTTAGCGTAGCTAATTAAGGACCTTTCTAACGTATTCTTTATACTAGAGGGGGTCCTCTAAGTAAACTAGGATATTATCTATATATGCTATATAGAAGTCGTCTAGATACTTTATAAGTATATCGTTTATATACTATTAGTACGTCGCTAGGCTATTATAGAGCCTAAAGGGTAGAACCTTATACTTATAGGAGCTATAGTAAGTATAGAACGTTATTAAGTCCTCTAAGTCGGGGTAAATACGGATTTAGTAAAACGCCTAGTAGATATCGATCTTTATAAATAACCTAGCTTAGCTAATTTAACTTAGCGTTTTATTAATTAAGGGTAGCGGGTACTAGTCCTTCTTAGTAAATCCGTTTAGCTTTTAAAAGTTAATATAAAACCTTAAGTATCTATTAGCTTTTTAAATAAATAGTATTAGGGATATAAATAGAGTATTACCTAGCGCTATAAAGCCCTTTTTTAGGTTCTTAAGGAGATATTATTAAGTAGCCTCGAGTTCTAATAAAAATTACTTATATAATAAGTAGAAGGTTAGCTACTCTTTTATACTAAGCTCTAGTTCGATCTAGTAGTTATAAAAGTAGTAAGGAGGTAAAGTATTACTAGCTATCTTACTAAAGCAATCCCTCTAGCTCTAAAGATAGGGGGGGAGTCTCTCTTTAACTAGTTATTAATTTTTAGCTTTATTAACCTCTAGTAAGCTAACGCCTCTTTCTTCTTCCTCTCGCTTATCTATAATTATTAGATCGAGCTTATATAGTAATATAAAACCTAATTTAATATTAGTACGTCTTAGGTTCCTCTCGAACCCTATAGTACTAATAAGCGCTATATTAAGATTTCTCCTTACTTACTAGGCCTCGAGGGTAAGGGGTTTAGGCTTCTAATACTATATAAGCTAGGTCTAACTTATAGTTAACGCTCCCTTTAATACTATATTTATCTTCTATAAGTTATTATTATATCCTAAGTCCCTAGGTACGCTACTTCGTTATAGAACTTTTATAGGGGCCTTCGTCTTACTTACTATAGCTTTCTAGGCGTTATAGAGCTATTCCTTAGCTTTAAACGCAGCTTAGTAGCGTTTAGCGTTAAGTTAATACTTAATATTAATTTTAGTAGGTTAGAGGAGGTCCTTAGCGTCTTATATAATTATTCAGGGGAGGTCCCGGGCTATAGGGGTATTACTTAGCTAGTATAAGCACTAATAGTATATATCTACGCTAATATTATAGTAATTAAACTATAAGTAGCTAAGGATAAGGTTATATCTCCTAATATTAAGTTAGAATAGGGGTATTTATATTAATTCTTAGTAGTCTACTTATATATAGGTCGTCTATACCTTAGTTATAGTATCTAATAGCTCTTTATTAAAACTAGTAGCTAGAATAGGGTATTATAACTTATTACGTTTAGTATAGCAAAAATCCCTTAATAAGGGGGTTATATAAGTATTTATAAAAGCATAGCTATTTGCTCTAGTATTAAGAAGGGCCTTAAGGCGAATACTATATCTATTATAAACTAGGACTAACTCTTTCTCTAGTAGCTTACTACTAATTAGTTATTATAAGTTAATAGATACTATTACTAATTACTAATCTCTTTAGGTCTCCCCTAGTAGGGAGTCTATTTTTACTAGGGGCTCTAGTTTTCTACTAGCTCTAGGTCGCTACTAGTAGCCTTAGTAAGCTTAGTAATACTTATAGTAGCTCTAGCCCTCTTATAGGGGTAATCCTATAAGGTATAGCTAGTATTACTATAGATAAAGCAGGCGCCTTAGTTATAGAGCTTCTTATATAAAGCCTTAGGGATATAGCCTTAGTTAGTATAGGCTTAAGTATAAGGGTTCCCTCTACTAGAAGGTTTAGCGCAGGCCGCTAGGGCGGGGCCTCGCATAATAGTTTAGTTAGCCTAATAGGTATTAGGAGGCGCTATAATATAAGCTATAGTATAGACCTAGGTAGTATAGTCCTAGAAGTTAAGGGCGCTATTTATATAATAAATAGAGCACTAATTCTAGAAGGAGGCTAGTAACTTCTTATAGAACTTCTAGCGCTACTAAGATTCTAGGAGCTTAGCCTTATAAGTAAATTTAGTAAAAGTTACTTACTTAATTTAAATATTCTTAAATAAGATAATAAGGGTATTAAGCTTTATCTAGGCCTTATTATACTAAACTAGGTTTATAAAGATACCCTTTAGTTCTTTAATAAGCTATTCTACTATAATAATTTAAGAGGGGTTACCTAAGAGGAGAGAGGATAGAATATTATAAGTAGTTCCTCTAAAGCGCGAGAGTATATACTTAAAGTATTAGGATTTACTATAATACTCCTTATTATTAAGGTATATCTTAATATAAAAAAGCTAGGTATTAAACTTTAAGTACTTAGGATTAATACCCTTAGTACCTATAAAGATAGGGACTTTAGGTATCTTAGTAGGGTAAGTACTACTATAGCTAGTAATTAATATAAGTAAGCTAGAGCGGACCTAACTCTTAAGGTGTATTATTTAGTCGAGGATCGCCTAAAGCATAGCGCTATAGTTACTAGAGGGAGGGCTTATAGGGGGGGGCGTAGCGGTTATATTATATTTAAAACGCTAAAGCAGGGCTTTATTAGTATCCCTTACCTTATTATACTCCTCTATAATAATAATAGTATTATATTAGGCCTTACTACGCTCCTCTTAATAACGCTTAAGTATAGCGGATTACTTAGCGTTATTAATAGTAGCGTAGGTATCCTCTAAGCGCTCCTAGAGCTCTTAATTTTTATATTCTAAGTATAGAGCTATATTATATAGTATATAAAGGTTATTATTAATAGTAATATATCTAGTATATAAGGCTTAAGACTTAGTACCTTAAGTAGCCCTTTTTATAAGCGAGTCTTAAATCTAAATAAGGGTTAAATTAGAGTTATTTTAAAATAGTTATATTATATTATTAAGGGTAAGGGCGATCTTCTAGCCCTTACCTAGGTAATTATAGTTAATAATAAGGAGGTTAGGGAACTTCTATAGCTTAGTAATAGCGCTCTAGGCTAAGCTCTTATATCCCTCTATATTAAGGTCTATAAATAGGCCTTTAATAGGCTATTTATATATAGGTTTATTTGGGTTAAAAACCTTTAGGTCCTTATATAGGGGAGTATTATAGTTAGGTAGCATAGTATAGTAGTATTAAAGGGTTTTAATATAAGGCTCTAGGAGCCTTCTAGTATTAAGCATAAGTATAGTTATAGCCTTATAACTATAACTAGCTAGTTGCGACTTATTTAATATATTAATAATAAAGTAGAGGGGGGGTATTAATTAGTTTTAGGTTAATTAGTTAGTATAGATTAGTTAGCTTAGCGCTTAGTTAGGTGCTATACTTATATTAATTAATTAATAGGGTTAGGGTAGTAGTAAGTTAAGATATTATACTTCTATCTCTAGAGAATAGATAGATAAATATAGAATAGTATTATAAATAGCGAATAAGCGAAGGTTAGTATACTTTAATTACGCTATATTAAGTAGATTCTACGTTAGAGAAAGAGAAAGTCTAACTATAGGCTAGCGTAGCCTTAGAAGGCTAAAGAGTCGTTTAGTAATCACGTGACTCGTAAGTCACGTGACTTGCAAGTCACGTAACCCGAAATTCAGGGAGGTCTAACTTAGCGCTATGATAGAGGATAAGGACTACCCTAACCTCTTAAAAATAACTAATACTACGCCTAAGACTCCCTTAGCTTAAAGCTAGATATAATAAAATATATAGAATAAAAAGGAAGCAAGGTTATATATAGTTACTTATATATAATAATATAGCTCTACTTACTAGTATATTACTATAATAAGAGGTATAAATCAGATTTTATACTATATATTATAGTTAACGCCTTTTTCTTTTTATATAGGTAATTAATACTAAACGCGCTTAGCGTAGTTATCCCGCTTAAGGGCGTCTAACGCGTTTAACGCGTTAAATATACCTAAATACGTTAACCCTTATAAAAGGGCTTATCGCCTTCAAGGAAAAAACCTTCGAAATTCATAGTAATTTTTCACCTATAATTTTCGCCTACTTCGTGGACCGTATTAGTAACTACCTAGTAATTCTCTATTTCTATAGAGATCTTAGCCTCTTTAGCCTTAAACTTCTTAAGCGTTATAATAGCTATATTCTTTTTAACTTAGAGGGCTTTCTTAATTATAAGCTAAGTAATAAGGATCTCCTCCTAAATATAACTAGATATTAATAATAAAATACTAGGGAGGTACTAGGGACCTATCTTATTCTTAATATATTATATCTAAAGGTTAGACTAAGAACTAGCCTTATTTATAAGGTATTTAATCTTATTAGTAGCACTTATTATATAATAAATAACTTATAGTAAGTTAGTAAATAGGAAATAGGAAAATACTAAGTAAAACCTATAGTAATATAAGCCTTATTATTACTTATTTTAATATAACGCTTATATTTAATAGAGGAATTTAAAAAATAAATAAATTAGTAATAAATTTAAAACCTAAAGCTAGTAAAATATTAGATAAGTACTAAATAAATATTAAATAAGAACTAGGAGCTTATTATTACTCTTAAAATAGAGAATTAAGCTTATAAGGAGCTTAATATTAAGGAGATCCTCCTTAGGGGGCTCTTACTTTATTATTACTAAGAGGTATTAATAATAGGGGTACCCTTAGAGTATACTTATAATAAGGAGGGGAGCTTTATTAATAATATTAGTATAGTAGTAATAGAGGATAATATAATAATAGATTTATTATATAATAATTAAGATAAAGTTATTAGTAAGGGAGTAGGAGGCTAATAATAAGTTATTAGTAGTAGTATTAGTATTATAAATCTAAAAAAATAAGAAGGAGAGATTTTAATAGAGCGAAATTTTGAATAATATTTATATATTTTAAACTTATTAAAACTAGGCTTTAATATAGCTAAAAGGAGGATAATCTCTAGATTATTATATTATTTAGCTTTAGCTAACTTTACTAAGTATAAAGAGGTATTAGATAACTACTAGATAACTATTAGTAACCCTCTATATTATAATAAAAACCTTCTTTATTCCTAGAGGGAGAATATCTTTATTACTCCTATAAAAGCACTAAAAATATAATAATAAGTAGAAAATATAATAATTCTAAGGGTAAATTTAAAATAATAAAAATAAGCCTAAATAATAATATATTTTAATATAACTTTATAAAAAAAGGAGTAACCCTTATAAGGAAATTTAGCTATAACTTTTTAAATAACTACTAAGTAATCCTAAACCTATTAAATAAAGCTATAAGAGTAGTTAGAATAGGGGATTAGCCTTATTACTTGCTTATTACTCCTCTAAGCTATAAAATCCCTTAATACTTAGGTATAAGAGCTATAAGAGTAGCTAGAGTATAGGATAGGTATCTTATTACTAGTTAATTACTCCTCTAAATTACTTAGCTATTTAAAGAAAAGTTATATAACTAAAATAAGGAATATTAAATTCTAAGTTTATAAAAACTAAAAGTTATAAAATCCTATAAGGAGGTATTAAATACCCTCTAAGTAATTATTAAGTAAATTAATCTAAGGGTAAATTAATTTAGAAGAGGGGGATTATATTATAAGCTAGGATAATATTATAAGGAAAAAGGCTTAATAAGCTAAGTAGGGAAGTCTATAGGAGTTAGAAGATATAGGGAGATATTAGGTAACTATTAGATAAGCCCTCTAGCCCTTACTTAGTAAACTAGAGGGCTAGAGAAGAATATTTAACCTTAGCTATACCTAACTATACTAACTCTATTACTCTGCACTATACCTATTTGTAACGCGTTATAACACTAGTCTCCTGAGGTGAATCCGTCTAACATAGTGACTCCAGGTCTGAAGCTGGAGCCACGGTGGTCTTGAAGAATACCTCCGCCTAAGGTGTGTGCGCCAGTTATCTCTGACCGCCCTCACAGTACTGCTTCTCAGTGACAGAGCAACACAGGTGTTGAAGTCGCTCCTTAGTGATAGTAGTGGCTTAATCACTGGGATAAGTTGCCATGTGTGGCGGATTTGGCGCTGCGCATAATATCTCCGAAAGAGCTGGATATCTCGTCGGTTCACCTGGGCTGAGCCTTCTGAGCATACCAATCGAAGCCAAAGTAACAGAAAGTGTCAAACGGTTGGGAACCGATTTGTCCGGAACCATTTGAAGTCATCGTCTTTCGAGACCTTGCTGTTGTCGAGAGTAACCATACCGGCTGTATTAAGCATGCTCCTGCAAATTGAGCAGAGAACTTCGTAGTAGGCTGGGAGGATTGATTGACAGACATATTGCGAGCAAGGTAACGTTCGACTCGCGCCCTACCAGGATGTGGCCAACAGGTTTCCGATCGATGGGTGGGCTTTCTGGGCTCAAGTTGAGCAATTAGGCATTCAGCAAATCGGTTCGGCGAACGCCTTCTGAACCTAAACAGACATGATCGATTCCAGTGTGATGATCATAGCCGTTTCCATGGCAGGTTAATAAGTCCAAGCATAGGTTTACAACTGATTGCACGTAACGCTGTTTGTCTGGAGCTAGAGCAATCACGCAAGAATGCATCTTCCTACTTGAGGCACACAAATAGTAACCATGGAGAGCATCTGATCGAGCGTCGCTGGAAAGTCGCATTTGGTACAAGTCGGAGGGGTCCTGGCGAGGTTTTCTTTCATACGTGAGCAAACGGCGAGGCTAACCTTTCCACACAGAAGAATCGAATGTTTCCACAGAGGCTTGACCAATACAGAGGTCATGGCCTCTTTCATTGGAAATGACATCAGAAGCGGGACACAAGCGTTCCGAGCAAAATCAAATAAAGGCCAAATTGCGGGGAACAGCACTGGGTAGATGATAGAATGTGTCGAAGTTCCAGCTCTTGCTGCCACATGCTATTTGCAACTGGATTGTGACCATGGACAGAAGATGTTCAACGCGATGATCACGATCACGAAGGTGGCTGCGCTTAGCCTGGGAAACCTCTCGGGAGAGCATGCGTCGATTTGGTGCTGTTTGTTCCCATAGCTCAACCTCGGAAAAAATCAGCTGCAGGGTGGATCTCGCAATAGCCCTGAACCGAGACGAATAAATACTGTTCGGGAGCGACTTTCGCGAAGTTGGTCACAGTGGATGAAATTTTCACGTCCCTCATCTTCCGTGGCCGGATTTTTGTTGGGAAAGGCTGAACTCGATCGTTAGTTAGTTGGGACGGACCATAAGGCCATCTTTGTTGCCTAGAGTAGCTTGGGATTGCCTATTCTAAGTTAGCACCCTGATGGGGCAATGAAACTGACTGAAAGTGAAAAAGTTAGAAGTTGGCATGTTCTCAGACATCCATGGAAGGAATTAGAGCGCTCATCGCACGTCAAGGCTCTTGCGACGGCTTGCGTGGAAACTGCGAATAAGAGGAAAATTCTCATCACTGAACATGGATCGTGTGAAAAAAAAAAAAGATGTCCACTTACCACAGAAGAAACACCAGAATTGAAACACCAACCGGGAGACCCCAAAATTTAGGGTAGGATGACGTTTCAAGACATGGAATCCAAGCGATGTTGTTGAGGAAAGAAATGGTGTTTACAGGAGAATTTTTCAGTGCTTAAATGCCCATCAGAAGTGGGGGGTTCCGGTGGAGGGCAGGGCTGGGGTTAATCCGGCGAAAAAACCTCGGCGCGCGGAGAAATGCTGTTCCGTAGCGTGCCATGATTCCATTGGGTCCGAGTGCTCAGGAGCGACCACTGCCGTAAGGCACAGACCAAATGCGCCTTCCTCCCACACCTCCCTCGCAGCGCACGCCTTCCTCGTAGTTGACGCGGGCGCTTTCTTCGCAGTAGGCGGGGGCCGGGATTTATTCTAGGTGTTTAATTAATGAGAAAGGTGGTAGGCCTGCAAATATAACAATACTCGTTGCGCTAACACCCTAACCCGCGGAGCGGCAGAACGGAGGCACTGCGGAAGGCGGTCACGTGTGAGTGACTACGTAATCGAACTCGCAGGCATATTTAAGGCTCAACACCACTGCCCACGCAGTTATTGCGTATTGGTTAGATATCATCGACTTCGAGGCTTAGAACGACGTAATATACGTGTTTGGACCCAACGCTCGCGCTTACACGCACCCCGTGTGAAACCAACGGTACTAGCTTACAAAATCATGAAACCCATTCAAAAAGCAGCGTCTCAATGTGCCTGAATTTCAACCTCATGAGACGAAACAGAGCCAACGAAGCTGTCAGGTGTCAGAGTATATAGTGTATATGATTCTCCTCATGTTGATATTGACGTATCTACTGGTTATCATTCCTCCTTTTCCACAATTACTAGAAAAGTCATGTGACTAGATATCCTTCATCGTGAAATATTCATGTTCCTTAGCGAATAATAAAAGACCTCACTATCTCGACCACCATCCTAAAATAAAGTCTCTCGGCTATTCCCGGGGTTCAGGCAAATCTGTGTAAGGCGGAATCATCAGGGTTCTGTTGGATATTACATTTGCAAACGAAGCGACATACAACAACGTCACATCGATTCTAGTTTCCAGCTTTCCACTCGAAGTCGTAAGCAAGCTGCTCCGAAAACTCATTGTGTCTCCCACTTGAAGTCGTGCCCATTACTTCAGTCAGTCAACTCTGAATTGCATCTCGAGGAGTCCGGTGTGTTTCCAACTTGTCTGCATTTTGACGCTCATCGAATCGCCGGCGCGACAGGAAAAATTTGCCCCCATCTTTCTGATTGCCATTTTCCCGTCTGAACTTTGATGCACCATGGCCGGAGCGCGATGTGGTGCTATGGCGGTACGACTCCGAGTGTTCCAAAAAGCGGTTCTTGTTTTCCGAACTGCTTTCGAGCCGAACCCTGAGCCAAATTGAGGCAAGGGTAACACGTTTCCAGGTTCCAGGATTGACACTCACCAAACACCCACGCAGAATATTTTCTAATAGTGAAATGGATTCTTTGGCCGTCATGCTCTCCTACTTGCTCATAAAGACATGACCTCGTCGGCGGAGACTGACTTGGACCGTGTCTAGGGTACGAACAGCATCAGCCACAGTTGCAGAGATCTTACTGCTTTTTATTAATTCATCGTAGTTCCCCTTGGAGTAATTGTTCTATTGAGTTCAGCCCGGGACCACACTAACCTTCCAATTTGTTGCAACACTCGACATCGCACTTAGTTCTCGAGAAACCTCACATGCTCTATGCGTGCTACTGCGACGGATGTCGATTATACTATGTTCTTGTGAAGAACGCGTGGCAAAGATGTTCTCGCGTTAACGATGCTCACCGGATGTCAGTGAGTCAAAGACGGCTTGCAGCTTAGATTGGGTTTTGCTGTGCTCTAATTGGTGGATTTTATGAATCTTACTGTTGACGGAACGTTGCACTCTTCGGTTCTTTATATGACGAAAGGCAGACGAAATTTAGGTCGACTCAATTACTGGACAAGTGGATTTACTGTCCTATTTCGTTCGCGAATAAGTTTGGCTGGAGCGGCACACTTTGCGGGGTATTTGGATGAGGCAGGCGGACTACATGTACTGCATCTAAAACACACAACTAGCAGTCCGAGTATGATGAAGGACAGACACCGTCTGCCAGAACGAAGAAGATTTGTCTGTTTGGCAAGGCACCATTTTCGCTCTCAAAACCAACATGAAATCTTTCATAGCATTGGCCATGGCCCTAGTCTTCCAAGAAGGGCTTGACGGGCTTCAGTGAAGTTGGGAGCAAAGGCAGTCGCAAAGCGCCCAACGGCATCGTAAAGAGGTGAACATGTCTGAACTACCAGATGATAAATCAACTCTAACTGTGGACAGGCTCAGCACGGCGCATATCACGTGTTTCCCAGCCCAAAATCCGACAGGAACAGGGGTTCTCGTATGCACTAGCGGCGGATATGCTCGCGTATCTATATCGAAGGAGGGGTATATACTAGCTGCGTTCCTAAACGATCTTGGTATCAATGCCTGGGTTCTCGAATACACCACAGTCTCTAATGCGACTGCGCCTATTCATCTATAGCCTTGAGAGGAGGCGCTCGATGCACTTAACTACATCCGCAAGCTGAACTAGACCACTAAGCTGGGCATCTGGGGGTTCTCAGCTAGTAGCCATCTTGTAGCGGTCACCCTCACTAATCCATCGGCATAGCTCGACTTCGGCATCCTAGCATATCCTGCCGTTAGCCTCGAAGGAAACTACACGCATGCCGGCTCGCGGAACAATCTCATTGGCGCTAACGCGAGCATCGAGATGCAGCACAAGCTATCGGCCCAAAACCTCGTCTCCGCGACGACACTACTCACCTTTCTCTTTCATACTTTCAACAATAGCTCCGTTCCTGTACAGAACACGCTTCTATTTGCTGAAGCAATAGCGAAGTTCAAGCGGCCTACGCAGATGCTAGTGCTTCCTGACGGCTCGCATGGGTTGGGACTGGCTCTCGACAATCCTAAACGCAGTTGGACTCCTGAGTTGGCCCGGTTTTTGCAGTACTCAATTTAGAGGGCGGCAGTACCCCCGAAATACCATCTTGAAAGGTTTGCACGATTGAGGACTTTGTGTTATGGTGGCTTAAGAACCAGTTTCTTCGGTCCTATGACTGGAACACCCACTGACTTCGTGATGTTCCTGGCATCGCAGAACCATGCCAAGAATTGGTTTCGTCCACCGGGGCACAGCTAGGATAATGAAAAATGAGAAATACTCTTTGCTGCATGTCCTCAATGGCTCCGGGCTTTCCAGCGTCGCATTCGGTTCCCGACGGAGGGAACTGCTGCTTATCATGACAAAGCTTGGCTGTCTTGGCTTGCCCACTTGATTTCTTGACTCCTTCCATATCCATACTAATTCATGTTTTCTGGACCTTAGAACGCGGGGTAGCAGTCCAGATAGCATTAAGAGGCTCATATGAAAGCCTTGGCCAAATGGGCTCCTGTTCCGCCAAGGGCACTTCCGGAAAGATTCCCGGCCGTTTATTTGACACCGACGTTTGCCAAGCGATTTGCTTCCTGCCTGTCTAGGAAACGTTCCGGCCTTGAGGACTTGGAGGCTCTTAGCCGCTGCTGAAAAAAGTGAATGACATGCAGATATATAAAATGTCGACGTCGCATTTGACCCCTTGATCGCTGGGACAATTCTGTCGAGTTGCGATTCAGACGGACTCAGCAGAAGTTGACCTGCCGCACCGTCTCTTTGCTTTGGACATTTGAGCCTCTCGTCCCAAAATAATTCCAAGATGCACCTCAACTCTATCACTAGCGCAGTAGCTGCTGCTGCTGTTGTCGTTCAGGCTAGAGAACTGCCAAAGGATGCAGCCCGCGCAGCTGGCAAGTTGGATTGTCCTTTCTTCAGACACCCTCAGGCATGATTGCTGATATGAGTCAGAGCTGTATGATTCAGGTGTGATCCATGACAGGCTCATGGCCGAGAAGATCGTAGGTCGAATACTGTCACTTCGTGAATGCAAGACTGACTTGACATTAGTCGCATTGGGAAGCGGAAGAGGCTGTTGGCCTTATGAACTCTTCCCAATGGCCCAGACTCGGTTACACGAAGTGCATTGATGGCTACGCAGTGACCCTGCCTGACAGTCCCCTTCATAAATTCAAGTGTAAGAACGTAGGTCATCCCAGAGAATCATAAGCCTTGCCCCCTTCGGGCCCTTCCCTCGCTGAACTCTTTGCTCTTCTGAATTTAGATGGATCTCTACGACTTCATCAACCACGCTACCCTCGGATCTCCCAACACTGATTATCGAGGCAAGAGTGGAAGCTCTTCATGGGGTTGGACCGATCCCGCATCCGGACGCGAGTTCATCGGTGAGGCCAAGCATCAACTAACGGTTGGGATGAACGTGCTAATGCATATGTCGAATAGTCAGTGGCATGTTTGATGGCTGCGCCTTCATCGAGATCCTGCCCGAGGGCAAGATGCTAAACCTTGGGTTCCTGTAAGTACAAGTCCAGGTGCTGCTGCAATTGTTGACAGCCGAACACAGCCCAACTTACTCGCCAGTCGGCGACCGAGCTTATTGGCACGAAATTCGTCCTTACCAAAACTACATGCTCATTGGAAGTGAGCTTGAAGGGCATGGCATCCAGATTTTTGACATGACCAAGGTACGGCATGAAACAAATACCACGCTGACGTTGAAGAAAATGGCTAAATCATAAGTCAGCTTCTCGATATCGACCCCGACGAGGCTCCCATTCTCTTCTCCAACGACAATGACCTGACGGGTCACTTCATTGAAACCTTGCCCCTGGGTAGGAGCCATAACGTTGTTGTCAACGAGGAAGCCAAGTACGCTGTCGCAGTGGGCGTTCAGCCGAGGAATGAGAGTTGCATGGGTGGTCTTTACTTCTTCAGCCTTGAAGACCCCAGCAACCCTGTCGCTCTTGGCTGCGACGGTCAAGACGGTTATGTCCATGATGTGAGTTGCATGTGTCGCTTATGGAAATGCCGGTGCTGATCAAGTATTCCAGGCTCAATGTCTCATCTATCGAGGACCTGACGAGAAGTACCAAGGACGTGATATCTGCTATGGATATAATGAAGACACCTTAACCATGTCAGTAGATCTTGAGACATCATTCTCGGGTTCTTGTTTTTGCTAACATTGACAACCCTATCGTAGCTACGACGTCTCGGACAAAAAAGACTCGAAGATCATTTCCCGAACATCTTACGAGGGCGCTACCTTCACCCATCAGGGCTGGGTCAACGATGTAAATTGGCAAGGTAGGAACGAGCCTATCCAAGATTCTGTGCTTTGCAATAGTTCACATATTGACATACAATAGAATGGCTTTTCATGGACGACGAGTACGATGAGGATGAGTTGGCCGGACCGGCTGCAGACGGCTACCCGGTCACCTACATCTGGAACATTAAGAGCCTCGAGAAGCCGTTGCAAGTTGGTCTTTTCAAGCATAACGTCAAGGGGATTGATCATAACCAGTACGTGGTCGGCGATCTGCTCGTACAATCAAACTACGGCGCTGGTGTACGAGTTTGGGACGTCTCGTCCGTCCCGGAAGACCCGAGCGGGAACAGCGTATGCGAGATTGCCTACTTCGACATCTATCCCGAGGACGATTCGCTCCCTGGAGGCGGTGCTATCCAGTTCTCGGGGACATGGTCTTCCTACGCCTACTTCAAATCTGGCTTCATCTTCGTCAACACCATCGAGCGGGGGGCCTACCTCGTGAAAATGACAAAACGCGAAGCCTGCAAGCCCAAGACTTGCAACGCTGACAACTGCCTGCGGGCTTTAAGGGCTTCGAGCGTCCCTGGTCGACTGGAAGAGTCACAAAACTTCTGCGGCGAGTTCACGAAGACTGTCATTGCTGATGTAGCTGTTGTGCCTGATTTTGCAGCTGAGGCATGCCCGACGAACGTTATCTCAAGGGCCAGTTCCGCATGCTCATGCTTGCCCACGCCTACTGTTGCACAGTAAGCGAGATCGCGACCTCGAGACTCGACAAGAGACCGAGATCGATGCCGTGTAAATGTTGGCGAGATGCGCCAAAGACATGCCTGCTATTGGGATCGTGGAGCTATGTTTATCAAAGAAAAAGCGGTAATCAACCACCAAATCACGAGAGAAACCTTGCGAAGTACCAGCTGTGTAATTTTGTAATGTGATTTAGAGTATGTAAGAGATCCAAACACAGAACGCCGATCTGTATGCAATTCTTCCACGACCATGTGCCATGAGAAAACCAAATATCCATCTGCAACCAACGCTTTTGCATGCAGTAAAGACGGCCGATCAACTCCATGAGTTATCAATGAATACGCTTAGGAAAGGGGGAGCAGTGGCGTGAGAGCGGCTGTGGCAGTCTCCTCAGAGAGAATGCTGTCTTTGGCATTGGTAGTGAGCTCCTGGGCGTTGGTGTTGTACGCGGCAAAGGCCTGAACGGCAGAGATGAGGTCCTGGTCGAAGGAGGTCTGGCCAACGTGGGAAGAAGTGATCACGTTGCCGAGAGTGCCGTTGGAGTACAGCGTAGCATTGCTGTGGACCATCAAGTGGATGTGCGTCGCACGGCTGGTGTAGTAGCCGGGGAAAACGGACTCGAACTGAGCGACACCGTCAGCGTCGGTGGGGCTGGATACCGCGGAGCTAGGTCTTGTCGATGTTGGTCCCGTCGGAGGAATCGCCGTTGCCGCTAGAGACGATGCCGGAGTAAGCACCAGTGGAATTGCAGTGCCGCATCTCGAGGTAGACATTGGGGACGGGCTCGCAGCTTTCAACGTCAATGACCTGGTAGTCGAAAACGATGTCGACATCGTCCTGGTCTTCGATGATGTTGCGGCGGGCATCCTTGCCGGAGACATCGGCGAAGCGAGTCAGCACATAATGAGCCGCGGAGCTGGAATTGATGGAGCAGCTTACTGTAACGACCTTGGGTTACCTCGGGGGTGAGGACACAAGAGTTGTTGCCGGAGAGGAGGGTAGCAGCGTCGGTCTCAAGGGTATAGTCGAGCTTGTTCTGGTTGTGAGAAGCGGTAGCGGCATTACGCTTCTGGCGGGCCTTCTCGACCTTTGCCGAACGGTGAGCGACCTGGCGAGCCGTAACACCGCGGGCCTTGAGCTTGTCGGCGCTGTGACCCAAGCTGGCGCGGCGCTCGGCAATCTCCACGTTGAGGTCGTAGCCGGGATGGGTAATGGCTCCGGAGAGTAGGGCGAGGCCGGAGGCGACAGTAGAGAAACGCATTTCGGCCGTTGCTTTGGGTGTTGTTCACAAAAGCGTCAACACAAAGAAAGAACGGGTTTTTACGACGTGTTGAAATGAACAAGACGATGTTTGGAAAGTGAGAGCGAGAGTTCGATAGATGAAGAGTGAACGTGATGCTGATGAGGAACTTCTTTGTGGTTCTGGAGGGGATCAAGTCTGAACTATTATACCCGACGACATTTCCAGCAACATCTAGGCCAAGGGCAAACCCCACGAAACGCCGTGAGTGCCATGATGGGAGTTCGTCGCATGAGTTGAATTAGTGGAGTAGCATCCATTACAGCCATCGCAATTAGCTCGCCATGTTTACTCCGAAGGCGCGTACGGTAGCTCCGGACAGCCTCGATGGCGTGGGCTTCCGCCTTAATGGTAGAATTTGCGTCTAATGTGTCGCCCCTGTCCCGGGTCAGCAACGTCAACCTTCTTTGTGACGGGAATGCAGAGTCTCGGTGGACACTCGGGACCACGACGGCGTTGCCCCCTTTACCAAAATACCCCTTGCTCTCTTTGGAGCCGAGGACATCACTTCATCTATATTCAACGTCTTAGCAGGGGCTCAAATCGTCGTTGTAGGCGGGCTGGCCACTGACCTTTCGTGAACAAGTCATCAGCCCTGAGCGACGGCCTCCACATAGGCTAATGATTGTCGATTAAGTCCCGGCAAGTCGACGACCGGACAGCTCCGTGGGCCAGGCTAAGCACCCGGATGTGGCCCTACACGCAAGCCTTCCGTCAAATTTGGAGACGGAGCCGCCGTTTAAACCTCTTTCTGAACAGGACGGTATCCCACATACCGAGACAAATCCACTTGGCTGACAGGGGCTCGTTGGCGAAGACGCATTCACACACCCCCACCGTCCAATCAATGTTGACGTGTTGTTTAACTGATGCTGCAAAATAGTCCTCGAAAGCGGTAGTGACACTACCACGGGCCTCCTTCCCGCACCGCCGTCGGGAAGTTTTTCCATAGCACAGGGATATCTCTGCGTATGGCTCTATACTATGCAGTACATCAATCTATCTGCTTGAGGGGTTAAGTTCTACGCCGTCCAACCACACGAATGATGAATAAACATGTCTTGGGCTTTGCGTAACTCGCTGTCGACGGATTAGATCATTCGGAGTCACCCGGACCTTGGCCTCCATAACTCATCAACATGAGATACAGTAGTTTGGTGATGAATGAAGAAAATCTCATTTCAGGGTTTGGGAGAAACCTAGGTACCGCTCGAACACCGGGACATTGTGAAGCTTCTGAGCCGAACTCCTGCATTGATGAGACGAACACGAGATCGAAACACGCCAGTCATCTTGCTTCGTCTGACCTTTACTTCGAGATGCCAGATACCGATTTGAAATGTGTGTTTTGCATGCTTATCAGCAGCTTCGAAGCTTGACTGTGACCAGCCCGAAATTGACATGAAATCTCACCAAGAATACCTACATGTACAAGCAAGACCCAAGGATTGTTTTATTAATGTCATCATGAGAATGGCCTCACATCACGTCAAGCACTATTCGTTGAATCACCTGAACTGGGCCTCGCCTGAATATCAGTCGTCGACCGGGCTACCATGCAGTATGTTGTTGAATGTCGTGGACACTTGGTTCCTCGTTGTCCGCCTTGGACTAACTCCAATAGTACCTTGCTCAATGTTTCAATTTTAATTGAAATCACGAAATTTTGATTGGTCACATGGAGGTAAGTTTCTCTCAAGCAAAGAGCAGGCATTCTCGGAAGGTGGCTTGGACAAGGCAATACAAGAACGTAGTGCTGGTTAGTTCCAGTGATTCCCACGGGCACTCTTCAAAGTACCGAGAACGCGCGATGGCGCTCCCTCGATCTTCGTGATTGTTACAGCCTGTTCTAGTTTCCCTCATCCCATAGGGCATCCAAGCACGGCCCCGACTAGACTCTTTAAAGCCTTCGTCTTCGTGTCGCCAGGCTACTAGGGTGAGCCTAACTTTCCAGATGGTATTTACGAAGAGCTTGATGTACGTACTTCGCAAGGCAGACGTTAACTATTCACGGCGTAGCTCAGCATAGCTCTAGCGATAGGAGATGTTAACGCATATGCTGTGGCGTTCTATTAGGCCCTTGAACCATGTTGTGATACACATTAGCCAATTTCCTGTCTTTTGCTCGAGTAATAGGAGATCTGTTGAAATTGATTTTCTCAAGAATATTGGCGACAGAATTGGCGGAGAATTTGGATGCGACTTGCTGAAAGAATATCGCCCTCCAGAGCCCGCATTCGCGTGAGACAACCTCCTCAACAGCGCGATCAGCTTCTCACGCGCTGTACACACCAGGACAAGAGCCAAGATGACGTGGTCCATTGGCAAGCAAAAGCGTTGAATGTCTCAGCCAGTCTATGAGCGCTTAGTTTGTATGTACGCGGCTCGTATGCTCTGTTACGTGATCCATTTTGTCTTCAATGGATATTTTAAGATGCCGGATACTCTTTTGCAGTTGGTTTACGGTGTTCGCAGCTGCAGATTTAACTCCTTTTCTTCCTTGCTTGCGGCGTTGTTGGATCTTTTAGTAAAGGCGTGCCTCGACAGACATTTATAGTCCCTTTCCGGGGCTCCTACGTGTGTCGAAGAAAGTGACATTAAAGTCATAAAGTACTTATCAGACATTGAGAGATACATCAAAAGTCACGATATGCTGTTTCCCCCCCCAATTTGCGAAGCAATCTCAGTTTGCACGCGTATTCGTCACTAAATTGTCCTTAAGAGAATGTTGCATAACTAGCTAAGCATCGGAGTCTTGGAAGCCTCAGGTACTGAGTGATAGTGACTTGTTCGTGCACAATCAGATCGCGTTAAATCTGGCTTTGGCATCCACTGGAATGTAGCCTGCAAAGAGTCAGCACTATAAGATTCGTTTCCGCATCTGATCTACAAGGACGTTCTCCCTTTTCTGCTGATAAGAGTTCAATAACTGACGTCGCGTCCGCCACATCATGTTGGGTTTGCATCAAGCCTGGCAAAACTTACTGCATCTAGTTCTCGACCAGGTACAGGGTCTGAATAGATCGGAAAGTCTTTTTCCGCCAGACCTGACCGTTCTCGCGCCCGTGTCTTACGCTGTCTTGGACTCTCCTGTTTCCTAACGCCGTTAGACTTTTGTGCAGAAACGCAATTGAGGACAAGAGACATGACAGACCATGTATTCCACGACTCCCATCTACACCTGACTGGTCTGCGAGCAGCGACACCGAGGAGCCCCCTTTTCCGCATGACTTTTCCTCTTCGGGTCACTTCAGATAGTTGCCGTAGAGTTTATTTCCCTAATGATCATTCGTGGAACGAGCTAAAGCAGCGAGCTGAAAACTATCGGGCCCTGCCGTGCGCTGCAGGGACACCACGGAGAAATATCATCGTCGATTCACCTATTTTCCCAATCCCTCAAGCGTTTGTCTCTCGTGCTAAGTTTTCGGGCGCTTGTTCGCGGAAGGGATCTCTAATTCACAGCTTGAATTGGTCCAGGATTTTAGTCGGAAAGCGATGGCTCCCGAACCAGACGTCAACTCAGTGACCAGAGCCTCCACGGCGAGAAGACGAAGCATCGTCACCATGACGGACAGACAGACTCTTTCCATAGACCTGAGTCTGACCTCCACAGACATGTTCCCTTCGGCGGTTGCAGGTGACGGAAATGACAGCCGAACCGACCTGCAAGAGAAGGGTACCGAGATGGATATTGAAATTATGCAGGAACAAGCGGGCGTCGCAGTGCCGTCCGCGCACGACTATCTATCTGGGTTCAGCCTTTTCTTGGTGATGACCTGCGTGACCCTCGTCTGCTGGCTCATGTTTCTTGACAGTTCTATCATCGTCACAGTGAGTCGAGATCGCATCGAGACTTAATCGAGGATCCCGCACGCTAACTCTGCCCAAGACCATTCCAGCGATCACGGACGAGTTCCATTCTTTGGGTGACATTGGCTGGTACGGAAGTGCGTACCACCTCGCTAATGCGGCACTGCAGCCGCTCACTGGCAAGATATACAGATACTTCAGTTCAAAGGTAATCGATGCCAGCCTTGGTGTGACACTGCTTCGTTCTGACGGCTCAAGTGGCCGTTTTTCACCTTTCTAGGCGTCTTCGAGCTTGGATCTTTGATATGCGGCGCCGCACCCTCATCGGCGATCCTGATTGCCGGCAGAGTCATCGCCGGAATGGGCAGCGCTGGTATCATGAGTGGCGGCCTCACCATTATTGCTGGATCGGTACCACTCGAAGAGCGACCAGGTGCGCAGCGCAAATCCGTCACAGCCTTCAGATAAAACTGACAACACTCCAGCATTGACGGGTGTATTGATAGGACGTGAGTTCGCTCGCAACGTATCTCCACACCACAGTCGAACTGACGTCGTTGCCTAGTTGTTGCGAATAGCGGCCGCGTATTTGGTCCCGTCCTTGGAGGCGTGTTCAGCCAATACAGCACGTGGAGATGGGGTGAGTAGCTTTGTGCGTGCCGAGAGTTCTCGAGGCAAAAGTTCAGCTCTGACGTCAGATGGTCATTCGCAGCTTTCTACATTAATCTTCCCATCGGCGGTCTAGTCTTGGCTCTTCTCGTCTGCGCAGATATCCCCGACCAAGTGCCCAAGCCCAGGCCATTCGCTGTCATTCCGACGCTACACGAATACCTTGACTTCGTTGGATTTGTTCTCTGCGGCGGGTCGGCTGTGTTGTTGCTCCTGGCGCTCGATATCGGAGGAAATGAGAAGTTTAGCAACCCGACAGTCATTGGCATGTTCTGCGGGTCCGCGGTAGCCTTCGTTGCTTTCTTATTAACCTGGAACTACCGCAAGGGCGATGATGCGCTGATCCTTCGGTCCATGGCAGGGAAGAGAGGGGTCTGGTGCGCGGGGGCAACCCACTTCACCATGGTTGGATCTGCCATGATTCAGATCTACTTACTTCCCCTCTACTTTCAAGCTGTCCAAGGTTTAACGCCTTCTCAAAGCGGGGTGGACGTTCTCCCGAGCATCTTATCGCAACTAGCGGCTGCCTTGGGTGGTGGTGTTCTATGTAAGTTGCGACCAGTTCGGACAACACGGAAGCTTTGGCTAATGATTCGAAGTGGGCAAGTTCGGATATTACTTGCCATGGGCCATCGGAGGAACAGCCGCGACAATCATTGCCAGCGGGCTTTTCACAACACTAACACCAACGACGCCGATCGCGCAGTGGGTTGGCTTTCAACTGCTCAGCGGAGCCGGCCGTGGCGTCGTCTTGCAGATTGTGAGTTATTGACCTTTCCCCTGCAGCTGATCTCCGCAGGGGGAGAACTGACTGGTTCATAGCCGAGTATAAGCCATACAAGCCAATCTGCCGCCCGGGCAGATTTCCGTCGGCATGTCCTTTGTAACATTTTCACAGTTCATGGGGTCTGCTGTCGCCCTCGCGATAGGCAACGCTGTTTTTGCCGGGGCGTTGAAATCCGACCTTCCCCGATTTGCGCCGGATGTCGACCCGGACTTGGTGATCGAGGCGGGCGCCACCGGATTTCGCAACGCTGTGGCTGCAGTCGCCCTTCCGGGCGTGCTTCGGGCGTATGTGTCGAGTATCAACAAGGAATTTTACTTGTCCGTGGGGCTGGCGATCGCGTCATTCTGCTTTGCTTGGGGGCTGGGGTGGAGGGAGATTCGTCCCAACGGGAAACCTGCGAGGTCTGACTCGAGCTCATGATTATTAGAGTTTAACTCTGTGACTAGAGAACGTTGCAAATGAAATATTATTAGTCATTTATTCGACGAAGAAGTCATTCCTAGAGTCCCATTTAGTCGTTGGCAGAGTGCTTCGGGCGAAGAAGCAGTCGACGAATGGAATGCCTTCCGAGATACTCGGCAACTATCACGCAGCCTGATTCAGCGGCCGAAAGTAGAGACCAGCACTAGCTACGCGAGGCTTCACACATACCACGAGTTGGTCTCGACGATGGAGGTCGACCGTGCGTTTGGTTTACGTACGCGTCGGACTAGGGCTTCAGCAGCGGCTTCTCCCGAGTTCCGAAGGAGAAACGTGTGCGGAAATCCGAAAGACTGAGTTCGGGGGACATGATACGCGTCAACTTTCAATAGTCAAAAGTGACGGATATCTGAGCCACGTTTCCCATGGCTAATCGACAAAGACTGACTCTTTCACACGCCTCATGAATCTTCCCTCTCTTATGCTGCGGAAAGTGGGTGTCTGTTTGCAGCAGTGACTGGAGAGATAGGAGGGGCCGCTCGACATCGACTCAAAACACCTGACTCTGACTTGGTCAGGTAACGTGGTCATCGCTCACACAGGACGAGTTGCATCGCAACAAACCAGCTGACGCGTTTCAGCCCTCTTGTCTGCCAGTTGACCTCTTCCAGAGAGTTCTCAACCTGTGGACAATGGCTGATACCAAACTGCTGCCACCTCAAGTGCATTTGTTGAAATGGTTCGTCCCGGGGTCCCCGGGCCCTGGGGTCACCGGAGGATCTCTCACCAAAGTGGCCCGCTACTCAATCGCCGGCGATGCCCTACCTAGATCATCGAGAGCCGGTTAATAGACTTTAAATCTCTTGCAAGTCCGCAAAGCTTGATGGTGCTTACCCTTCTTCTCGATGCAGTGGCGGAGACACCTCGATCGCCGCGCTATTGACGAGATCGCTAGAGCTGTGCTGCCAAAGCTTGCCAGCGCGTTGATGCCATCTTTGTAACTTGGAAGGCTGAGTATCGCCCAACACTCGGCCGAGTCACCACGCCAAGCATAAAAAGGCATCTCGCTCGAGTCCCGCAGTAGCTACTATTCTTCAGCCAAACAACACAAGGTGAACATCTCATGAGGCATGCTGGAGCGGATCTGAGAGGAAACTTCGCTGTCGGAGCTGCTTCCGTAATTTACCTCTCTTCTCTCCCCATGGCGCTTTGGCCGTCTCGACAACTGTTCAGGGTCTCATCAACCCGCTCATCGACCCGCCCTTGACTCGAGAAGTAACAGTACGCCCTCGGAATGGATTGAAAGAGTTGGATCGTGCGTTCCGAGGCGAAAACGAGTCTTCCGGGGACCGGGATCGACTCTGCACGATCTACGAGTTCATCTTGTCGTCCGGCAGCGCAGGAGTTGACTTTTGTCCCCACTTGGAATGCTCCCATAGGATTGTAAGCTTTTCCAACCGGCCGGCAGGGAGCTCAGAGAAGACGGAGGGGTGGTGCTTTTCCGTCGACTTGGATGACGTGGACACCTTGTCCAGGAAATTGCCATCAAGGTTTTTCGGTATCTATCCAAAGCCCTCTGTCCCCTCGTATTTACCAAGCGACGCATTCTTAGTGTTTCTTGATTCAATCTGTTCTACACACTCGCCAAGAGCCCCAGCCATCCCCCCCAAACGTCATTGTTCTAGCGCCATGCCCAGATCGAGACGGCGCCGACCGGTCTCTCCCGCGGGCGCGGACGCGGACGCGGACGCGGACGCTAATGCTTGGGCGGCTCGCCGGACGGGCTCATAGGTCAGGGCCATCCCTCCAAATCCTGACAAGGATGTCACCGTTGGCCGAATGGGAACTCTGACTTTACTCGCGCAAATTGATCCAAGAAGAACACTGTGGCAGGGCGTCTTTCTCGAGTCGTGGAGCTCAAACCCGCAAAGACACCACGAGGCTCTTGAATGGGCGGCGTCCTCCGTCAAGGCGCTCAGTTGGTCGCTGGATGCGCCCTCACGGCGTTTCCAAGCTAGACACTAGCAATCTCTTGGCCCTCATCTCTGAACAAAACATCTCCCCCCCTCCTCCTCCCCAACTTGAGGCTTTTGCCTTGGCAAAATTGGTGTTGGCAATGTGTTGTTTCGAAAAGAGTCCTGAGGTTGTCACGGAGCAAGTCTTGCTGACGATGCGCTCAGAAAAAGCAGCCCCTCACTGACGACGGTCTCGCGGACAACTCCAAAGGCCGCAAGTGGTCTGTTTGTAGCACGTTAGAATTGCCTATATCGTAGAGTTTGGCAGCCCACCTAGAACATCAGCTCCGTCCTGTCTCCCGTTGGAACGCAGTTCTAAAGAAGGTTTGGAGGGACATATTGGTGTTGCAGAGCCAGGGAACCGGGTAGCAACTGGAGCAGCGGTTGGGCGGAGTGCTTCCGGATGGCAGCAGAGCCCTGTCACCAGCCCAGTGATTGGCAGTTTTCCAGAGTTGTGGTAAAGGCAACGTGCGCCAGGTCGGACCGGCTCATACGTGAGAGGTTTCCTGGAAACCTTGAAATAAGAAATCTACAATGCGCATGACTGCTTGTCCCGAAAGAGAAGGACAGGTTCAACCGGGACATCTCATCTAGATCTGACAACTCTCCCCCGCGGAAGAACCCAGACATGAGTCGAACACGCGGATGCGCTTGTCGTTGCTGGGACGCGTCCTGGCAACGTTGACTATCTTTTGAAGCACGCTTTTCATCTGCGCGACAAGTGAATATAAGCTTCGTTGGTTGTCACCTGAAGTCTTGAATGCCCGTCGTCTCTTCTCAACTTGTCGTGCATGTACATGAACCAAGCCGCCAACATGTTGTTCTCACACAGAAGCGCCTGCGATCGTTGCCGAGCTCTTAAGAGCCGCTGCTCTAGAGGATCCGGAGCGACAAAGTGTGAAAGATGTCAACGTCTTCAGATCGATTGCTGCTACAGTCCCCCGCGACGTATGGGCCGACCAGCGAAGAAGAGAGTAAGCCAAGACAACGTCAACTCAGCGACACCGTCATCCGGATACCGCCGCGCTTCAACAATGTCGAGCGTAACCATCCAATCGACCCAATCCGACACGGTTCCGACGCCAACCAACGAGGCGAACGAATTTCAGTATGGGCCGACTATTCTTCAAAGTCATCAGGCCGAGGACGCATCCTGGGCGGAAAACTTCGAAGACCCGTTGCCAGGGCTTTTGCAACATAACGATCCCAAGATGATGGCTACCGAATGGATGGATCACGATTCGCTGGGATTCTTGGATCACCAAGAGGAAACAGTCATTCCTCACTCCAATGGCCTACCCATCACACCGCCTACGACAGCCGGCTCTCTCCCCAATGGCTCGGAGGACGCATGGAAGCAAAGCTGCGAACAGCCACATGATTTCAGTCACCCGGAGACTTTCGCTTGTGAGATTTTCCCCCCATCTCCGGAACCACCAAAGACAACGGAGCTCGCCATTCAGCGTTTGCTCGACCTCCAGTCGCGACTCTTTTCTCGCCACATGACAAAGGCTCAAGAGCTGGACGGTCTATCGGCTCTCATCAGTACCACAGTACATTCCACTGAGACCCTCATAGAGATAGTTGAAGGCCTCCCTCTCTTGCGACCCAGCGTGGAGGGTCGCCGGTCTGTCTCACCACTCTCCTCGTGGGGCACCGGATCCAACCCCGCCGGCTTCAATGCACCGGCTGCCCCCTACGCGGCGCCAGAACAGCCGCCACAACAAACCCCCAACTACGCTGTCACAATCTCGCTTTTCATCACGTGTTATCTCGTTCTCTTGGACTCTTATGACGAGCTGCTCTCGGCTCTGAGAGCGCGGCTGCAGTGCTCGCGACAAAGCCAGGGTCCCAGTCCAGCACGCGACATGGGCCTGGCGCAGACTTTCTTCAGCAACAACAATAATAACTCGGGCGGAAACCTCAACAAGTTCAACCTCGTCAGCTCGTTTGACTTGGACGTCAATTCTGTTGTATTCCTCCTCTCACGAATGATGAAGCAGTTGCACAAGTCCACGGAGAGCCGCTTCGCGGCGGTGTCTATGGAGAACCCGGCGTTCAACCACATCAAGGGACAGCAGAATCACGGCGGATACCCGGTTGCGCATGGGTTGATCGGCTATGAATTCCAGGACGGCGCAAGCCAGGATACGGATGGGATTTCGGAGCCGTCTCCGGGGGCGTTTCTGTCCCCGATGATGATGATGGGAAACTACGCTCTGAGGGAAGTGAGCCAGAGGCACCAAAGCGTCATGGAGTCGCTTCGTGTCATTAGATGGCTGGCCGATGAATTATGACATAGCATCCGCCAATAACAACACGACTTGTTTGCACAAATTAAAACACGATGCACGTGGCACCACCGCCAAAGGTGGCGTGCATCATTCTTTCTAGTGACCGCCCGAGCATTTTCGAGTTGGGGGGAGAGTCTCCATGATCACCGGATCGATGTCCGACTGGATTTCGGCCGGATGGATCAGCTATGTCGCAGAATCTCGGCGCGATTCATCCCATGATGAGATGATGTGAGGTAAAATCTGATCTCTGATTCCTCGTATTCTAGGAGACTTACCGCAAAGCTATTCTTATCACACACACAGAAAAGCCGAACATTTAACATTTCATCCCATGTTGTCGGATGGCTCTGCGACCATCGCCGACTCAGATCTGCTCAAATGCCAGCTGAATTGTTTCTCGCCCTTAACCTAATAATATCACTATGGTTACAAGTCGGAGAAAGTACCGGACGTCGATTTTCTTAGCCGCTTCTGGATCATGGTCAGAGGCGTAAAACTAGAACTGCAACTGGTCCGAGCAATCGCTTCTTATATCAAAACACGAGGGAAGAGACGACGTTGAAATGGGTATCTTCTGCCATACAAGGCCCCGTGTCAGGAACCTCTGGATCGCTGGGCAAGAATCTGGCATCCCCGAGCGCATCAAGTGTCTCCGTCTACATTTGCGCTTGAAGCTGGGTGAGCTAACGCGCCGGTGTTATCTTCACAGTATCAAGTCTCAGGACTGAGTCGAACTGAGGTCAAAATTATCAATTGCTCTGAGTTCCATAAATTTAGGCGTCCTGCTATCTTCAGGAAACATAAAATCTCAATTGTGTCTAGCGCCCATCGTCATTCTCGATTACACATTAAGCCATAATACTTCCTCTCCCTGATCATCTAGCTACCCGCACTCATCGTCTAGCATCAGCTACTTTCTCCAAAAATCATCGAACCAGGCAGTGGTTGCGTACCAGTTCTTAACCTACCAAGCCTCAAATCGTTTCCAGAGTCGGATCATTCTCTAGGAGCTTCTCCACAAGAGCCTTGTTCTTGAGGGTGAGTGTTACATCACACCAATACCCGCCCTCAGCCTTACACATGATCTGCGTGTTAACTTCATCGGAGCCGATTAGCAAAGCATATCAGATAGGCAGTTCGGCAGGAAACAAAAGGCCACACCTACATCTGGTTATCATTCGCTTATTTCGCATCAGCGAATGCCCCAAAACCAACGGCAAAGGTTTGGCCACGGGCACCGACGACTCTGTCCCTGGTACTCCGCTCGAAGTGGGTTCACCGTCCTCGTGAGCGCTCCCGATTGAAGGGACACTGGTCGAAAGCTTGGAGAAGTCAATCCCGTGCCAAGCTGATGCCCAGTTTGTCACTGAGAAGCTTAGTTCCCCGGGCTCGCAAATGTGAACCCCGTATCCACCACGATACATCTCGCGCGTGACAGCCAAATTCCTGTTGATGCTCTCAGGTTTCAATGCTTCGATGACCGCTAGGCGGTTCCGACGCGCAATCTCGCCAACTGGCGTGTCTCGGCAAACTGGCATACGGGCTGCGCTGTACAAGATTGCGTTGTGAAGGTAGGGCTTGTCGGCCGGCAGTGCCGGATGCCGTCCTCGGCCTGAGATATCATCAGTATTGTTAGGTTGAAACTTCATGGCTTCGGGAGGAATCACCATTCGCAACGCCGCTCAAGGTGACCATCTTGGGATTCTTACGATGTAGATGACAGAGCTATGTTCGGTATCAGCTTGACTGACCTTGGCCTGAAGCCTTTATAATCTAAATCGTTTACCTTCAGTATTATTGCACAGAGAACGTCCCCGTTAGTTATCTCAGCATGCTTTGGCCCATGCTGGGAATCGATCGCTGCTTGATGCCTCTTTCGCAGCCTGGTCACCACAGGCTCTGGCAATATCAGAAGCCGGCGAGATTCGTCCGGTCCCTTGACCAGCTCCGGGACGAATCCGAGAAGAATTCGTATTCGTTCATCGCGAGATTTGGTCCTGTATGTTCCTTTCTTTTGCAAGGCTTTCTTTGGTATGTCTGTCGGCCCATCGAGATCCCCACGCTTCAGCTGCAAAAACTCTCTTGGGCGGCCACCGGCAGCAAGCTCAAGCCACGCCCGGATGAAACTGGCGTATCCCATTTGATCCACGACCGCATGAGGCAGGTTTGTGCTGAGAACTGTGCCATCTTCGTAGTGTGTGAGATGGACCAAAAGCAGCGGGGTGTCGGGACCGTCATCGAGGCGGGACCTTGGCCAAGTTGCAGGCGTCCACTCTTCCTCCAACTCCACGATCGACTTTCCCCACGTAACAGTGTCGATGGCGCCAGTAGTTGAGGTAGGCAGCAATTGGCTGGCTGCAATTGTGGTTGGTAGTCTGCGGCTTGACCATTCGAAGAGCGGCTGATCCGCAGGGAAACCAGCCTGCAAATGATATGCTAGGCCTTTGCCTTTTCCTGCTGACCTGACCCGCGCTCCAAGGATCGGAAGATGGCCGCGAATGAGGCTGTCCAAGGCGACTTTAAGGACTTCTTCGCTCAAGGAATATCGTATCACGAAGAAGACCAGGGAGCGGATGTCGTCGATCGGTTTCCACTGGTCCTTGGGTTCCAGGGGAATGACTTCGACGTCTCGCGGGGAGTCGGGGCTATTCATCCTGTCGAGCCAGTATGCTTGATGTCGAACTCGACCGTTTGTAAACTTTAACTAAAGCGTTAACCCGAGAGAGTATCGTTTTTGGAAGACATGGGCTTACCTAAGTGCGAAGCGATTACTCTTGTCTCCTTGTGGCATTCAAGGGCATCCCTGTAGACACACCTGCGACTAGCTAGGTCTAGTTCTTGACTTTGAGCTTCAGAGTGTTATTTGTAACCCGTCGGGTACAAAGTGGGCTGTTTTCTCGCGAACTCGACCCGGGAAGTAGATTCAACTCACTTAATTAAGTGGGATTCAGTGAGCTTTTATAACATCCCGACGGGATCCCAGGGACTACTTCTTGCACGACCTAGCGTCTAACAACAATCCAGTTCTTTTCACGAAAATCCCACATCTAATTGGGTGGATCACCTCATTCTAATTGACTTCCGCTAGACTGCTCAGTGGCTCAGGGGTTGAAGGCAAATTAACTACCGCGTTCGTATTTGGACTGGCCCTTTACACAACAAAGAAGCACCCTAACGTCCCAAGAGGGTAGCATTAAATTCCCAGACGTCCTTCATGTGGCTTTCATGGCTGGACGCCTCTGGGCAACGTCTTTGGGAGCTGTTCCAATTGGGGGAAAGCCGGGGCAACTACCGTCCGCAAACAGCGCTGGCATGCCAGGGGCAAAGTGAGCAGCTAAGCAGCTCCAAATGATCAGATATCTATCCCAACCTGGGCTTTTCCAAACGCTTCTCCCTCTGTGTGGGTTCACATCACTTCAAATTCGAGTCCTGTACAATTCGTATCGTGTTCGCGCCTGAATACCCTCGCCTTAAACCCCTCTAGGCCAGCATGGTCGCAGGTATCGCATGCTGATGGCAACAGTGCTGAACGCCATGCACGCTCCGGTGAAGATGACCACCCCTCTATACTTCAGCAGTCCATAGCCTTCCGCGGATGTTATGTGGAACAACAGGTTTCCACTGATCGGGCCAGCCAGCACGTTGCCGACCCCTTTGCCAAAGTTGAACAGCCCAAAGATCATGGGCACAGCCGTGGAGTCTGTGCTCACCGCCGTGGTCATCCTCGCCCACATCGCCGTGAACCCGGCGGCGAAGAAGCCGTAGACCAAGGCAAAGACGATCAAGAGAGGCAGGGTATGGGCGAGCCCCCACAACGCAAATGCCGACGTCGCCGAGACGACGGTAGACACCATAGCTAGACCTTCGAGAGAGACTTTCCGGTCAGAAAGCAGGCCGAAAGTGAGTTGACCAGCGACCTGCGAGATGCTCATCAGGGCAAGAAGGAGAGCCCCTTGCCTCCCGCTCAACCCGATGGACGCGGCATAGGAAGGGAGCCAAAGGGAAGGGAAAAAGTAACCCAGGCCCTGGCCCAGGTTTGAAATCGAGTAGAGCCAAAACGCCACGTCGCGAAGGAAACTCCAGTCCATCCGGGTAGAAGCGCTGTGCAATGAAGGCGGCAGGCGGCCTTTGAGGAACGGGATCAGCGGCCCCGTTAGGACAAACAGACCGATGGCGATGGCCCGCAGCGTGGTCTGATAGCCGTATTTGTCCAGCAAGGCTTCGATGGCGAAAGGGAATACAGCTCCCGAAACTCCTGATGAACTACACAGGAGCCCGTATGCCATGCCTCGGCGTGTGATCCAGTACTCGTTGACCATAGTGAGGATGGGATAATAAAAGATCAGAAACCCCACCCCGTAGGCGACGCCCTGCGTGAGAATCAGGGTCTCGACTGTGGTGCAGAATGAAGCAAGTACAACACCGCCGATGCAAATGGACCCTGTTTCCTATTAGATACTGACGGGGAGTTTGTCTGAACACTAAAGATTCCAACTTACAACCCACCCATATCATTTGGGTTTGAAATCGCTGGTATCGTTTGATCAGAGGAGTGACGGCGGGTGCCCCCAAGTAGCTGATGCCGGAGGCAACGCTTCCCACTACCGGGATATATCTACTGTCGGCGAAAGCCGGCTGCTTCGAGTCTAGACAAGATGGTCAGTCCATATCTTGAGGAAACAACCGGGAGCAACCTACAGAATGCTTGGAACACCCCAAAGGATAGGGGAAATCTGGAATGCAAAACGTCAACGGCTTGAACGAGACCAATCAATACAATGGAGCCTCACCCCCATAGGAGAGCCTCGAAAACAAATGCGGTCAGGAGAAGCTTCCATGCCGCCAATCCCCGGTCAGCAGGCTCGAGCTGATGCTGGGTGCCATGGAATTCTGTTGAACTGCTCGGATCAAAGTCTTGAAAATTCCGAGTCGACGTTGCAGAGGGCGTCGCCAATTCAATCGACTCCAAATTTGATACCGTAGACATGTTGTTCGATTCGATGATGAATCGTCGCAAATGAGTGTCGTGCAGATGTCTTTTTATGAGAATCGCAGTTCTGCGGGGGTACAACAGAAAGATCTCTTCAGCCGAGGCTAGCCCCCTTGTGCTCCGGTGATCGCGGATCTCGGGCAGTTAGTGTGAGATCTAAGACGTTCTCATGACATGCAGCGCATCATCCTTGGCAAACCGAGAGGTTTGAATCTAGTAACATGACCGAGCGGTTTACTTGATAGCTCCACGAAGTCTCGTTCAAAACCATTTCTGGAGCAGGGCTACCTTAGATCCATTCTAATATCTCTCTATCCAACCCTTGAGTTCCGTCCTTGGCGCGACTTTTGGTTGGCGCATGCTCGTGGAGGTATTGCACAGTTGTTTCTCTGTTATGAGCAGCAAATGAGGGCTCAGAGCGACGACATGTTTGATGATACGACGGAGGGAAGAAGGCTCCTTTCGTGTCTATGCCCTTAGTGTGACGATGAGAGCCATACGGAGTCTTCAGGTGAGAGGCAAGATTCGTGTTCTTGGAGGTGAAGGTCATGCTGCAAGAATTGACCACGCAAAAACGTTGACCAAGATGCTTCAAGACGCCGCCCCCCTTATCAAGGAGCACGAAGACCTTATTGACTCACGAGGGAGACTAGGACACCCGAGTCGCGTGCTGTCAGCTTTTAGCGCCCATGTCTGACCCATCGACCCATTAGCACGGAGGTATTTGTTGGATTGAAAACCTCCATGCCAACCAGTCAAAATGAGAGCGCTCTCTCATGCAGCTTCGTAGGAGTTTGAAAGCCTGCCTTTTCAATTCAATAGTGGGAATAATACCTTCTGGCCGGCTCCGGAACCGGATGAGGAAATCCGTTCAATTAGCCGTTTCCGGGCCGCAATCACATAAGACTGGGACACTGCCCCGGAGCTGGACAAAGAAAGCACCTGCGTATGACGCTTGTCTTTCTGCACCGAAGGCTCGTATGTGTTGTGGTATCACAAATATCGGTCGTTTTTATGATCAACCTGCCCGAAAAGAAGCTGCATAAACGTCATCTTCCTATCTCCCAGTCCGATCCCTGAAGGCATATTTTCAACAAACCGTACTATCCACTAGGCCGAAGACCCGCCGTGGATCTCCAACCTCGGAGTCGTCTGGACTTTTCCGTGCCGGGCCGCTCTATACATAAGTATCATAAACTAGTGCAGTGCAGAGTAATAGAGTTAGTATAGTTAGGGGTAGCTAAGGTTAAATATTCTTCTCTAGCCCTCTAATCTACTAAATAAGGGCTAGAGGGCTTATCTAGTAGTTACCTAGTGCCTCCTTATATCTCCTAACTCCTATAGATTTCCCTACTTAGCTTACTAAGCCTTTTTCTCTATAATATTATCCTAGCTTATAATATAATCCCCCCCCTCTAAATTAGTCTACCCTTAGATTAGTTTATTTAGTAATTACCTAGAGGGTATTTAATACCTCCTTATAGGATTTTATAACTTTTAGTTTTTATAAGTTTAGAATTTAATATCCCTTATTTTAGTTATATAACTCTTCTTTAGATAGCTAGGTAGCTTAGAGGAGTAATTAACTAGTAATAAAGTACTTATCCTCTACTTTAAATACTCTTATAGCTCTTATACTTAGGTATTAAGGGATTTTATAGCTTAGAGGAGTAATAAGCTAGTAATAGGGCTAATCCCCCTACTCTAACTACTCTTATAGCTTTATTTAATAAGTCTAGAACTACCTAGTAGTTATTTAAATAGTTATAGCTAAGCCCCTTTATAAGGGTTACTCCTTCCTTTATAAAGTTATACTAAAACGTATTATTATTTAGGCTTATTTTTATTATTTTAAATTTACCCTCTAAATTATTATATTTTCTACTTATTATTATATTTTTAGCCCCTTTATAGGTAATACCGAACGCGCTTAGCGCGGTTATCCCGCTCAAGGGCGTCTAACGCATTTAATATATTAAACGTACCTAAACGCGTTAACCCTTATAAAAAGGCTTATTACCTTTAAGGAAAAAACCTTCTAAATTTATAGATTTTTTACCTATATTTTTCGCTTACTACGTAGACTATATTAATTAGTAGTATAACCTTAATAGTTAGCTATATCCCCTTATAACTAAGGATATCCCTTATAATTAAGGAAAGTACTTAACTATATAGATAGCTAACCCTATTAAGTTTATATAAAGTAATATCTTAGTAGTTAATACCTATAGGTATTATATATTATTAAAAGCCTCTAAACTCCCCCTTTCCCTTTACTAGGAAATATTAATAAGAGATATTAACTCTTTATTATTTCCCTTAACTAAGAGATATCCCTAAGAGATATTAAACCTTAAAGATTTCTTTAACTAAGGAATATCCTAAAGAGATAGTAAACCTCTAATAATATACCTTATAAGCTACTTTCTAATTATAAGGTTAAAAAAGGTCTTAAGTCTAACCTTCTAAAACCTATTAACTATTTAACTATTATAAACTTTATAATAGCGCTTAAGTAATACTTAGATAAGTTCTATATACTACTTATTTAAACTAAGTATACCCTTCTTAAGTTAGTAATAAAAGTAAGTATTATAGCTATTACTTATAAGAACTTTAAATAATATTTAGTAAACTACTATAGATATATTTAAAAGTTAATATTATATAAGGAAGTATATAAGACTACTTAATATATTTAAAGCAAGGTCCTATAGTTATAGATAACTAACTTATAACTATTTATTAATACTATTAGGTAATAATATTACTTTAATCTCCCTTATTATAATTAATATATTAAAATAGAGATAAAATAAGGCTAGACTCTAGACCTAACGCTCCCTTTTAAAGAGGATAAAGAGAGGGGAGGCTATAAGACCCTAAGAGCTAAAGCTATAGATAAGCTAAATATCTTAAAACCTATATCTAAACTTAATATAATAATAATCCCTAAAGCTTTCTTAATATTCCTATTACTTATAAGGAATATTATAAGTTTAAATAAAGTTTTATAAATAGTTTATAACTCCTACCTCTTAAACCTATATTAAATAATATAATTACTATATTAATACTAGAGCTAAGCTTAAATACCTTCTATATATTATTTTAAAAAAATAAAGATATATTAAGTACTTTATTCCTAACCTAAGGAAAAGGAATAAGTAGCCTTCTTATATCTAAGCTAAGTAACTTATAGAATTACCCTAGTATTTATAACTAGGGTAAATAATATAATAAGATAGGCGCCTAGGAACTAGAAGCTAGTTTATTAAACCTTAATAAAAGTAAAAGATATAATTAGGATATTAAATATATAGAGGACGCTCCTTTACTACTACTACTACTTATACTACCTAGAGATCCTAGTAATAGAGGTAATAATAATAACCCTAAGGGCTAAAATAATAGAGGAAGTAGCCCTAGCTATAATAATAGTAATAGCTAAGGCGATTAATATTCTTAACTACTAGCTAGGCTAAGAGATACTATTAAATTATTATTAAATGCTAATAGGTTCTTAGTTAGCTATAACTTTCTTATATTCCTTCTCTCTATAGATAAAGAAGGGGTAGTATAGGTAATAGCTAGAATATTAGTTATAAAACCTAGGTATAGCACTCCTTAATTTAAGACTAATATAACTAGGTTATTTAATTTACTTCTATATAATAACGAAGTTAAAGATATATATATTAATAGTAATTTAAGGACTATCTACTAAAATATATATCATTTTATTAGTATTATTAATAGCTATATTAAGTTAGATAATAAGAACCTAGCTATAGCTACCCTTAACTTATATTAAACCTTACTAAGGTATACCTCGGACTAGTACTATATTAATCTAATACTTAATAAGAAGGTAGAACTTAAGGACCCTAATTATAAGTTAGACTATTAGAAAGAGTTATTACTCGAACGTTTTTATTTACTATATAAAATTACTAAAGTATATTTAACTAAGGAGAGGTATACTCTATATAATATATATAATTAATCTAATATTTAATACTAGATAACTAAGGTTACTTAATTATATAAGGATACTAAAGAGAGCGAATCTAAGGTATTAACTATTACTTATAATAAGATAGATATAGAACTAGTTATTAGTATTCCTTAGCTAACTAATAATATAAATTGCAATAAGTTTATTATAAGCCTATAGAAGATAGTCCCTAGCTAGTATTAAATAGTTACTAGAGGATCCTAGCGAGTATTAGTCTAACTATCTATTAAGATAGCTTATATAGGAACCTTAGTAACGCGATTATTACTAAAAGAGACCTTAAAAGTAGGCTATATTATAGCTACTCGTTACTTATACTATATAAACCTAAAAGAGACTATATCTAGCTTATTATTATTAAGACCTATAAAGCAAGCTACTAATATAGCTACTAAACCTTTATTAAGCTCCAGTCGCAAGGGAATTCGGTTTAACTAACAATAAAGGCCTAAATACTAATATAAATAGCCTAGTTAACTCGTTTAGTATTCTTAACTACCTAGTTACCCTTTAGCCTATATAACTAAGAGCACTAGTTATAAGCAAGCGGAAAAGGAAGTATATACTTCGTTAGATAAGGGTAACTTTAACTATATCTAGTATATTAAGGCTAGTAAGGATTTAGACTTATATAAAGAAGACTTAGTTATTAATACTAATAATAAGGATAACTAAGAGTAATAAGAAGACGATCCCGAGTATATTAGCCTAGTTACTTAACCTGCGTATTATTACGAATACCCTCTAGGTTATATCCCTAGATATAAGGATAAGTACCCTATTTTTAATATTAACTTCTTTTAAATTTTACTCCTTAAGGATCCTAGAATCTGCTCGTATAAAACCTACTTTTATAATACTAAGCTATATACTAACTTCGAGGGTATCTTCTTATATTAGACCCTTCTATCCCCTTAGCTAAATATAACGCTTATTAGTCCTATTAAGCTATAGTAATATATAGTTATATATTTATATTACTATATATATACTAAGATTATTATCTAGGGCTATTGCGATAGACTACTAATTATAGTCTATATTAATACTAGCATAGACTACTTAGTTATAAGCAAAGCCTACTTATAATAGTTCTATACCCTCTTAAGAGAACCTAAGGTATTTAAGCTCTAAGGTATAAGAAGCCTGAAGACTATTACTTAGATAACTTTTATAATTCTTATATAAGGATACCGACCTAATAGCTATATAATAACTACTAAGCTCTATATAAGTATATAGCTTATCCTATATTTAGATACTAGTCTATTTATAGAATAAGACTTTAATATACCTAATAGGCTCGACGTTCTAAACTCAGAATTATATATCTAAATTATATCCTGCGATAATATTTAAATTCCTTCTTAGATCTATTTAAAAGTCTTTTTAAAAGTTTATAATATATATATTATAAGAAATATAACTATCGCGCTATATAATCGCTCTGCTATTTAAATTAATATACTATTAGTAAAATAGAATCCCTTTTATTTAGCCTAAAGCATAAAGGGTATATATATATATATATAAGTAATTTACTACGTATTCCTATTATTAATAACGCTCCTTACTTATTAAAGATTAAACGAGGCACTAAGCTTAGAAACCTAGCGCCCTTTAAGTCTAATAGATACCTTAAACTAAAGACTCGCAATTAACTATAAATAGCCTTTTTAATATTATTATATAAGGATCTAATATATTATGCTATTTTTAGCCTTTCTAATTATAAGCTTATAATACTTACTTAGCTACTAGAACTATTAGTTAATAAATAAGTAGAAATCTCTAACCTAACTAGTAAGGAAGCGCTCGCTAATTATAATATAATAAATAATAATATAACGCTAAATAGCGGAGATATTTATAAGGGGAATATTAACCTAAATAGTAAAACAGGTATAACTAAGCCTGAAAACTTACTAGTAGTTATTACTAAGGAAGGTATATATATCTATAACTAAGACGCTAAAGCTATATAACGCCTTAAAGAGGTTATCTCGCGTTACCTTACTATTTAAAAGGACTTAGGACTAATTAACCTTCTAGAAGATTAATACCTTAAGGTTAAACTTATTAAAAGATAGTAGAATATAAATATTAGATAATAACTTTATCCTATTAGTAAAGAAGTGTAAGGAACAATAGCGGGTACAGGATGCAGAGCTAACGCTATTAGCAGAATATCAGCGAATTAGTAGTAAATATACACCCCCTTAAGAAAACTCTATAAGCTAGAGACTTAGAAGGTTAAGCAATAGTTTAATATAACTATATATACCTACGTTCTAGTATTCTAGCCTTTCCTAGTTTAAGCCTATAGCTATACTCTTATAACTCTATTACTTCTACCTCGATTTAAGAAACTAGTACTAGTTAGAATATCTAAAACGAACTAGTAATAATATACTAATAAATTAGTAATAGAGTTTAACTATAATAAACTCTAGGCTAGGTATATAGAATATAACTAATAGGGTTTTAGCTAATATAATATAAGTTACTTACTAAGCCCTAAGATATAAGGAATATAGCGCGGATATTATACTAGGGGGATAGATAACCCTAGTAATAATAAGATATAAGAGATAATCCTAAGGGGGCAGGCCTAGTCCTAGATAGCGCTAAAGTAAGTAAACCTACCCTCGCTTAGCGAATAAATAGTAAGTAGTAGCTAATAGGGCACCCTACCTAAGACCCCCTAAGAAGCTAGTATCTTAGGTATCCTTACCTAAGTAATAGGATTACTATAGAGATAGTAGGAGAGTCTTATAGAGTAGATATATCTATAATAGTAGTAGTATAAGGAATAAACTATTACCTTACTATAGGAACTCGCTAACTACTTAGTAATAAGGTACTTATAGAGAGAATATAAGAAACCCCCTATATATAACTACTATACTATAGGTAAGGATTTTACTATAGACTAGGTTAGTAACTAGATCTAGGTAGTTAAAAACGGATACTAACTACGCGCTAGTAGTACGCTAGAGTAATAGGTCTAATAGGCGCTTATAAAGATAAGCTTATCCCTATAGACCTAGTAGTAATACTATAGGGCTAGGATAGAAGGAGACCTAGCTTAGGCCGACCTTATAGTATTTATTTACTAATAATATATTAACCTAGAGCTTTAAGAGTAGAAGTATTATAAAAAGCTAGATATAATAAGGTAGAAGGAGACGTAGTTACTAATATAGTTCTTTACTAAATAGTTAGTAATATATTAGAACTTAGGTATAGTTAGTATAGAAGATAGCAAGGCTAAGGCCTATATACTATACTTCTAACTAGCCCCCTTTCTATATAAGGAGCTTAAATAATAAAACGTTAAAATATAAAAACTAAGGGATATAGCTATAAAAGCGGAATACCTATAGGAGATATATTACTAATAGGGTAGTAAGACCTTATAGAGCGAAAGTAAAAAGTAATATATAGGTAAAGAGTATACGCTAAGGGTCCCCCCTATAGCGAGGGTAAGCTAAAGGGGGGGCTAGTAAAGCTCTAGCTATAGAACTACGCGAGGTACCTAGAGCCTAATACCTTACTAACTAGTTAGTAATATATCGCAGGGATCTAATAGGGGCTAGCTTATATTTAGCCCTAATATATAACCCGCGACGTCTAATACCTTAGTATACTTTAGCTATAAGAAGAAAGGGTATAGGAGGGTAGACTACCCGGATAAATAATAAAGCGCGAATAAAATACTAGTAGGATACTAAGTATTTACTAAAAAAGCGAGGGTTAATATAATCTAATCTATAAGGGAGGTTAAGGAACTTAACCTATTAGAAAATAAATAAGCTAGGGGATTATACTAATAACCCCTATACTTATAGTAAAACTAGATACCTTCCTAAGGGGAGATATTATAAAAAGATAGGTAATTATTCTCTAGAATATTACTAAATAAGAAGTAGTAGTAGATATAGATTCCTATTCCTAAGTTAATATTATTAGTAGTTAACTAGTAAAGTCCTTATAACTATAACCTATAGTAGCGCGTACTCCTATATTAAAGGGGTTTAATAGGTCCTCTATAATAAGCTAGAATATATACTAGTTAACCTTCTTCCTTATTAACTTAAGGGGATAACTAAGGAAGATATAGTAACTCTTTACTAGGGCTCCCTACTCTAAAGGAGCAGGGGACCTCCTTTTATTATAATACTCTATAAGAAGGGAGGGTATTATAATTAATACCCGGATAAATACCTAGGGATATAAGCGCCTTAGTATTACTAAGCTATTAGTATTTATATAAGAGGTTATTAAGAATAGCTAGAAGGCTTATATTATATATATTTTAGGGAATATTACCCCCTATAAGCTACTAATAGAGGCCCTAGGTAAAGAGGACGTCTTAGAGGGCGAAGTAGAATTACTACTAGAGCTACTTAGTAAATAGGCGATATTTAATAAGTAGTTAGTAAAGGAATACCTAGCCCTAGAGGGTATAGAATATATTATTAACTTAGTTAAAGGGAAGAAACCTCTATATAGGCCTATCTACCTACTAAATAAGTACTAGCTAGAGGAGCTCTACTAATATATTACTAATAACTAAATAATAGGGCGGATTTAACCCTTAATAAGCGAGGTAAGCGCCCCTATCCTCTTTATACCTAAGAAGGATAGATCCTTATGCTTTTATATAGATTATTAAAGCCTTAATAAGGTAATACTAAAGAACTAATATTTACTTCCCCTTATTAGTAAGCTATTAGATAGGCTTTAGGGAGTAAAATAGATCTTAAAGATTAACCTTTAAGATATATACTACTATATCTATATTAAGCTAGGAAACCGCTAGAAAATAGCTTTTAGGACTTATTATAAGTACTTTAAATATACTATTATACTATTTAGACTTATAAATACCCTAGCGACGTTCTAGGTATATATTTACTAAGCGCTTACTAAGCTACTAGATACCTATTATATTACTTATATAGATAATATTATAGTTTACTCTAAGATAAGAGAGTAGTATATAAAAAACCTTTACTAAGTACTCTATAAGCTTTACTAGTAAGTACTATATACTAAGCTTAGTAAGTATAAGTTCTACTAATAATAAGTAGAGTTCCTAGGGTATATTATTACGCCTAAAGGTATATTAATAGACTAAACCCGCGTCTAAGCTATTACTAAATAGAAGCTACCTAAGACCTATAGGGAGATCTAAGTCTTCTTAGGATTCTATAACTTCTACTATAAGTTTATTATAAGCTATTTAGGTATTATAGCTCCTATAATATCCCTACTAAAAGGTAATAAGAATAGTAAGAAGGGAAGCGAATTTTACTAGCTAGAAGAGGCCTAATAGGCCTTCGAATAGCTCTAAGCCGCCTTCTACTTAGTAACTATTCTCTAATATTAGGACCTAACCTACAAAATAAGGGTTAAAATAGATACTTCTATAAAGGCTATATCTAATATCCTATTATAATATATTAATAGCTAGTAATAACTAGTCGCTTACTATTTATAGAAGCTTAGTAAAACTAAGTAGTATTAGGGAGTAGGCTAATAGGAGCTTCTCGCTATAGTTAAAAGCCTAGACTACTAGGCTTACTACCTTTAAGGTATATTAAAAAAGTTTATAGTTCTAATAGATTACTAGGCGTTAAAAGGAGTTATTAGTACATTAGCGCGGGACTTTTAGGGAAGGCTTACTAGATAGGTATATAAACTCTTAGTATTTAACTTTAACCTATAATATAAGTTAGGGGTTATAAACCTAGTAAATAGGCTATCTAAGAGGCTAGACTATATAGAGGGGGAGGTAAAATATAATAATATACTCCTAACCCTAGCGAGGAAGCTAGGGTTTATTAGTAACCTACTAGTAGACCTCTAGATAAGTATTACTACTTTATAAGGTAATATAGAGACCTTAAGAGTATTTATTAACGCTATAAGGGCTAGTATAAAACAACGCCCTTTCTAGATAGATAGCTCTAGGGGTAGAGATACCTTAGTCTCTAGTTAGTATAGCGCTCTATAGTATACTAATATTACTATAATTATAGTAGCTATAATAACCTAATACTAAAGAGCAAGGGAAAACGTAGAGAACGCTTAGCAAGAGGTTACTAACCTAGAGGACTCGCTTAGAGCTAGGGTTACTATAGCGTAGTAGTATATCCTATGCTAAGTTATAAGGGAGCTTATAATAGGTGAAATAGTATATAGTTAGTAACCCTCTAAAGCAATAGAAAGTCTTATCCGCAGACTATAGGCTAATAACTAATACTACTAGACCTAATTAGAGAGGATATATAGACTAGCTAGTAATTATAGGGGCTATATAATTAATAGCTATAGAACCTTATTCTATAAGGGAAGGTTAGAGATACCCTAGGAGAGGTCCCTAAGACTTAAAATCCTTTACTAATACTATAATAACTATAGGGCGGGTTATATAGGAGTAAATAAGACTACTAAGTTAATCTTAAGGAAGTTCTACTAGCTAAACTTAGCTATAGATATATATAATTATATTATAGGGTGCTATATATACTAAGGGATCCAGGTTCCGAGGCATAAGCCCTATAGAAAGTTATACCTACTACCCCTACTAGTATACCTATTTTAGGAAATTAGTATAGACTTTATTACTAGACTGCTACTAAGCTATTAGTATAAAGGTAGGGAGTATAACGTAGTTCTCGTTATTATATACTAGATAACTAAGTTTATTATATTTATCCTAATAATAAAGCGGCTAATAGCTACTAAGCTAGCGCGGATTATCTATAAATAAGTAGAGTGCTATTTTAATACTCTAAAGGGTATTATTAGTAACTAAGATAAGCTCCTTATTAGCTAATTTTAGGAGGAATTTATAAGAGAGAGGGCTATTAAGCGCTACCTCTCTACTATATATTACCCCTAGACTAATAGGTAGTCTAAAAGGATATACTAGATATTAGAAAAGTACCTGCGAGTATATACTAGTAACTTGCTATAAGAATAAGCTATTTAGTTACCCGAGGCTAAGTTTATATATAATAATAGTTACTATAGCACTACTAGGTACTTGCTAATAGAGGCCCTATATAGCTACTATCCACGTTATATAGAATATATAACCCCTGCGAATAGGGTTATAGTATAGGGTATAAGGTAGTAAATCCAATATATCTTAAGGCTTTATAAGAGGGCTTAGGAATAGTAGTAGAAGGCTACTAAGGCATAAGCTAAGTATTATAACGTGAGGTATAAGGAATAGACTTACTATTAGGGATAAGTTATTAGGCTATTAATAAAGAACTTCTAGTTTAAGAATAAAAAACTAGCGCCTAGGTTTATATAAGTAGCTATTATAGAACTAATTAGTATATAAGCTTATAGAGTTTATCTACTATTATAATACTAAAGGATATATAATATATTCTTAGTTACCTTACTAGAACTATAGGATAATTACTAAGTAAGTAGCGAAGGCTTACCTATATACCTAGAGCTTAAGGATAAGCTAGAGGAATAGGAGGTTAAAGAGATTATTATATAGCAAGGCGTTAGTAATAATATATAATACTTAGTTAAATAGGTAGGTTAGCTTATAGAATATAATATATAAGAACCTATAGAGAACTTAGTAAACGCGCACGAGGCTATTTATAAGTTTAATAGATAATATAAGAAGGCTTATAAGAAGTAGGATAACTAGCTACTAAAACTACTATAATAGGTTAGTAATTATAGACCACGAGACTATAAAATAGAACTTAGTTTAGAAGCAAAACGTTAATTAAATTAAGTAGTAAATTATTACTAAAACTATAGTAAAAAGGGGTATTATTATATAAAAGGGAAAAAGAGCTAACTATTTAATTAGTTATTAACTTCTTAGGATAGCTACAGGGGCGACTACTATAACTACTATAACTATAAGTAGTACTACTGCGACTACTATAGTAACTAGTCGCTAAACTAGCGCTATTAGTATCCCTACTATTACTACTTATAAGCTAACTACTAGCCGACTTACTACTAGCGCTACTACCTAACTCGCTACTAGAACTATTACTATTAGAGATAGTAATAATAACCTTAGCTCTCTTAGTCTTCTTTACTAACTCTTTGCTATTATTTTAGCTATACTTAGTAGGGGTATTAAGGTAAGAGGTACGAGAGATAAGGCGAGTACTAGTAATAGTAATAAAGCAGGAGGGGATATTATTAGTAATATACTTAGCGAGATTTTCCTAAAGCTCCTTATAAAACCTAGGAAAAAGGGCGATATTATGCTTATAAGCGCGCTTAAGGACTAGTTTTATTAAAGGGTTATTAAGTAAGTAGTCGATCTTATTATAGAGGTAGTTAATAGGATTATTATTATAAATATATACTAGCTAAGCGGCGTTTAAGCGCTAAAGAATATTAATACTATTATAAAGGGTACTAACCTAAAAGCTAGTAGTTAGTAGGATATAATTAGCAAGGGAATAGCAAGTAATAGCTTATATAAACTAGGATATTAAGCGCGAGGTGCTTATAGATAGAGGTAAGCTCCTAGAGCTAAAGCTACTCTATATTATAGCTATTACTACTAGTAGTAGGATTATAAATAAGCTTAATAATATACTTCTATACTACTAAATAGTCGCTAAGTATAGCTAGAATATAATAATAATAAAGAGGGGTTAAGGCGCTATCGCACTCTTAGATCTAGATCTAGTAGAATATATTCTAAGTAGTCTAGGCTATACCCTAAAGCTCCTAGGGGACCTAGGAAATATTAATATATAGTAACCTATTAGTAAATTAATAGAGACTTATAGTAGCGTATTTCTTCTTATTAAAGTTATAATAAATATACTTCTATACGTGCTCGCTATATATATAGTAAAGGTAGATAATATCCTAATATATTTTATAAAAATAGCTAAGGTAAGGATAGCTACTATTAGTATTACTAGTAAGATCGCTAGAAAGGATCTCGGGATCGTAGAGGTATTTTATAAGAACCGCGCCTATACATATAATATAAGATATAATAGAGAGCTATTAGCGAGATACTAGGGAGGGATATAAGCGAGATTAGAGGAGAAAAGGGAAATAACTTAACGATCGCAGCGAAGGCTCGCGATTAAACGCCTTTATAGTAAACTATAGATTACTATAGTTAACGCTTAATCCTTCTTCTATTAATTTCTTATTAAGAAGGAATATTAAGATCGATTTACTATAGTTAGTTACTAGGGATAAGAACGCTTAAAGGTAGTACTTATAGGATTCTATAATTCGCTTGCTTACGCTTAATATATTATAGATGGACTCCTATAACTATATAAGGAATATACTTATATATTTATTAATAATATTATTATTACCTTAAAAGACCTTAATACCTACTTTAAGTACCTTAATATAATTCTTAAACTCTTTATAGATATTAGACTCTCGCTTTTAGTAAAGAAGTTATTTATTAAATATCCTTCTATTAAGCTACTTAGCTTTATTATTAATACCTTTAGACTATTAAATACTTAAGACTATATTAACGCTATTAAGAAGATTAAGTACCCCTATAACCTCCGCTAGCTTAAATACTAGATAAGTATAACTAGTTTTTTATGATATATAATACTACGCTATAGTTATTATATTTAACTGCTTTAATAATATAAAACTATATTACTTACCTAAGCCTAAGCTTAAGGGAAGGATAAAGGCGCTATAAGAAAGCTCTTCTATTAAAAGATAAGTTTCAAACCTATACTAGAAGAAATAGCTAGCTTTAATAATATTAAGGACGCTTTAAGAGTAGATAATACCTTATTCTATTATAACCCTAATAAGTAGTTATTTATATAGCTTAACTTATTAAAGGAATATAGATACTCCGCGCTAATCTTCTAGCTAGCTAATTATATTAAATAGGAACCTTATAACCTTATTAAGTATACTAATATATATCTAATTACTTATATTAATAAGGCCCTTAACTAAGCTAAATAGAAGTATTAGCTTACTAAACTCGAAGTTATTTACCTAATATAGGTAGTAAAGAAGTATTAGCTAATACTATATTTATCTAGATAAGACCTTATAATAGTACTTACTAACTATTTAATAATATATAATATCGTTAAATAAATATCGCTATAGTTAGAGGATAAGATAAGGTCTAACTTATAACTTATATTATTATTAGAATATCTTAGCTAGTTCTTCCTAGTATATTATTATATCCCTAGAACGTTAAATATTATAATAGATATATTATTATACTTACTTATAATAGAAATCCCTATTAAAGATATTAGGGAACTTAATAAGATATAGGATAATATACTAATAAGTATTAACTTTATAATAGAAGTATCTCTTAATAATAACTTTAAAGCTAAGCTTATCTAATTATATACTAACTCTAAGTTATAGAGCAGAGTATATAAGATACTCTATAAAAAGGTAGATAATATAGACCTTAACTTCGTTATATATAATAATCTTCTTTACTATATTAACCCCTATACTAATAAATAAAGGCTCTATATCTTAAAAGAGTTAATAACGCCTCTTATTAAAAAAAGCTTATAATAACTACTATTACTTTAGTAAGGAACGGATATAGAGAGCTATTAATAAATACTTTTATATACTACGTCTTAAATAATAAGTTAATAATTATATAGCTAACTACTTATAATATAGAACTATAAATCTAGAACGTTAACTACTACTTAACGCGATATAGCTAATATTAATACTAGCTATTCCTTTTTATATAATTACTATAGACTTTATTATTAGACTTCTTAAAATACCTTTATAGTATTTAAGCTATGAAGTAGAGAACTTCCTACTTCTTAATATAATACTTATTATAACTAATTAGTTCTCTAAAGTAACTCTTCTTATCCTAGGTTATTTAATATATACTACTAAGATCTAGGGATACCTTCTTCTTTATAACCTCTAGCGTAGTAACTAAGGAATATTAAAAGCTATTATATCTAATTATAACTAAAAGTTCCTATTAACATTTTAAACCGCACTATAGGCTAAATTATATACTAAATTAAGATTCTTAATAGCATATTATCTATAGACTAATAGTATTTTAGAATATAAAAATTAAACTATTAAACTAGCTATTGAGATAGGATAGGATAACTATGGCTACGCAAAAAGAAGGACCCTAACAAAAAGAGCGTGATACGTTATATATATATTATATATATATTAGGGAAGAACTACTCTAAGGGCGCGCGCGCGCGCGGGCGTATATATACGCGCAGGCTTATATAATCCTAGCTTTCCTACTACGCGCAAGGTAGGTAGCCCTACTACTACGCCTATTATAATCCTCCCTAAAGCTAGGAATATAGAAGCTAAAAAAAAGAGCTCTATAGGAAAAAAAAAAAGAATCTAGAGTTAAACCTATAACCTCTATAATAGTAACTATAATAGCATATAGACTTATACCCCTATACTATAGGTCCTCCCTATAACTTATACCCTTTATAGCGAGTGCGTAGTAATATAGCGTATAGTGCGGTATAGACCTTCTTTATTAGGTAGGTCTATATAGCGGCAGTAGTAGCGGGTAGTAGTAGTAGGCGTAATAGTTAGATCTTTTCAGCCCTGCGGAGGGTAGGCTTCAGCAGGCTTTAGCAGGTAGTAGCAGGTAGCGGCAGGTAGCAGCAGGTAGCAGCAGGTAGCAGCAGTAGTAAGCGTAGTAGGCGGCGGCGGGCGCAAAAAGAGCGTAATAATAACTATAGCAATTAGCCTAAAATAGCATATAAGCAGCGCTATAAATAGTGCGAAAGTAGGCGCGTAATAAGGCGTAATAATAGTTATAATTAAGGGCGCAATTAAGTAGTTAATTATAAGCGCGCGCAATCGTGAAAAAAGAAGGGAAATAAGGGAGACTTAAATATATAGCCTTAATAAAAAGAGCAGTATAGCTATAGTTACCCTAACTACTATAGCGTCTAGTTCTTTTAGGATCTATTAACGAGGATAGCTACTCTCTAAGATACCTTTAAGGGTATTTAAAAAGAATAGATCCGCCTCTAGGTATTATTAAGATAGGATAGGATAATTATAGCTATATAAATAGAAGGACCCTAATAAAAAGAGCATAATATGTTATATATATATTATATATATTATAGGGAAGAACTACTCTAAGGGCGCGCGCGCGCGCGGGCGTATATATACGCGCAGGCTTATATAATCCTAGCTTTCCTACTGCGCGCAAGGTGGGTAGCCCCACTACTACGCCTATCACACTATTCGTTAATTTCTTAACCTCGTTAATAGTAACTAGGTAATATTACTACTAAGCCTTTAATATAACCTTAATAACGCCTACTTATAAGTTATTAGTTATTTACTAAATTAAATCCTATATAATAAAAATACTAATAACGTATTAAATATCTTAGGTAATACTAACCCTAAAATAAACTACGAAATCTTCTAAGAGGAAGCGAAAATTTTAATTATAGTAGCCTAGCTATATATAAAGGAATAGTATAATAAAAAATATTATTTCGTTACTTTTAAGCTAGGTAACTAGGTATACCTTAAGATAGGATTAGGATATTATCTACTAGGATAGCTAAACCTAAAGTATAGCTACTAGTATATTCTATTTAAGGTCCTTAAATATATTAGTAAGTTAGTATACTACCTTAATATTCTACTTAATATAAATATTTACCTAGTTATATCTATTATCTAACTTATACTAGTACTAGCCCCTAGTAATAACCTATTTAACTATTAAGATAATTACTAAGGCCTAGTTAATATTAAGGAAGATAATAATACTTATTAGCTTAAAGTATATAAGTATTTTAAGATTAAAAGTATTCTTAAGAAGCGAACCCTTATATAAGGAAAGGTATAATGTCTAGTTCAATATAGAAGTTATTTATTAATATATATTATTTAGATAGATAAAGATATTATAAATATAGATAAACTTATTATTATATTTAAAAGTAAGGAATAAAAGGTAGAATAGCTCTATAGATAAGTATAAGCTTAAAGACCTATCTAATAGGGTATTAAACTAATATTAAAGCCTAGTAAAAAACTAATAAGGCGCTTAAGAGGAAGGCCTTATAAGAACCTAGTAGAATAATATAATATATATTATAAATAAGGAACGCGCTACTTAAAGCGCTTTAAATAAATAAGTAGACTATAAAGAGTATTATAACTAAGGCCTTATTATAAAATAAAGATATTTAGCGCGCTTAGTATATTTAAGAACTTTACCCTAATAATAGTTATATTTATATCTATCCTATTAGTAAAGATAACTACGCCTATTATACTTTCCCTCTTAAACTCCTTTTACCCTTAGTACTATAAGAACCTTTATAAATATAACCGCCCTCCTCGCTAGAAGGTTGATCCCTACTCTTATTTAACTAATAAGAAAAATTAGTACTTAAGTATATATATATAAAATAAATTTATATTACTAAGTAACCCTACTAGTTATTACTACTACCTTCGCCTGCTTAGTATTAAGTGTATTTTTCCCTCTATATATATATATTTTGCTAAAGAGTATTAACGCCTTTAACCCTATTACTATATTATTATTATACTTATATATCTCCTTTTATTACTATTATCCTCGTCTAGATATCGAGGAATCTTACTAATACTTCACGTTATCACACGCTTAGCGCTACTAGAGTAACCTATATTATATATACCTAGGTATTACTTTACTATAAATAGATAACGCTCTAAATATAAAGACGCTAAGTATATTACCCTTAACTATATTTACTACTACCTACTTAATATTAAGATCCTTTATAATAAGCCTAGATATTCTATTTATAACTAAGAAATCTTTAAGCACGCCCTTAACTAAGAGACCTAATATTATAGAATTAGTTATAATATTTCTAATACCCTATTTATTATTTACCTAGGTATTAACGCTTACTTAGTTACTTGATTACTATTTATAAACTAAATTAAGTTCTATTACTAATTTCCTAATACTATCTTAAACCTAAAGTAGCTATCCCTCTATAATATTATATAGAACTCCCTTAAATATAACCTACGCTATACTATTAATATCGCTAGTACGCCTATTTCTATTAATTCTAGAGAAGCCTTAAGTAGAGATAATAAACCTATTACTACTAAATATAATTAAGCTAATAAAACTATTAATACTAATTAGCTTAAATTATCCCTTAATACTAGCTAACCTAACTAAGCTATTAATACTACTAAATATATTAAACCTTAATTATTAATTAATATTATCATAACCAGTACTAGATTAACTCCTATTACTTAGAATAAGACTAATAAGATAGCTACTCCTAAGAAGCAAGCTACTAGTATTAGTACCCCTAATATAATAGATATTATTAAGGCTATTAAGGGAATACGAGCCTATAGTAAATATATTAGCTATATCTCTATACTACTTAATAGCTATAAGGAGACCTAGATCGCCCTAATTATAGCGCTCTCCGAGGGTTATATAACTAATACTAGCGCTATAACCCTTAATCTAGGCTAATTTATTAAGTTAGCTACTAATAAGTTTAAGTTTATTATAATAACTATTCCCTAGGGACTAATATAAGAGAGCCTAGGCTTCCTTAGCCTAGAATAATACCTTATTACTAAGGTATTTACTAAGTATATAGCGTTAGCTACTAGCCTAGAGGATCGCCTTAATATTAATCCTTCCTCTTATATTAGCCCCTTTAATACTATTAATACGCCTAGCGCTACTAAGACGCTTAATATTACTACTAGTATTAAGAAGATTATTATTATAAACTAGTAATCCTATACTTATATTACTAGCCTCTATCGCTTTACTTATTCCTATATAAAGTTCCTAACTACTTAGGAGGTAATTAATATATACCTTTAGCGCCTCTATTTCTTTAATATAACTAATCTTATTACTACTTACTATACTAAACGCCTTACCCTATACGCGCTTATCTAGAATAGCTTAATTATCCTTAGTTTATATATATATATCCGCGCCCTTAACTTACTTATTACTAAATAAATTATAAGTAACCTAGAGTTTAGCGCTATATCGCTATTCTTTATTATTAAGTAGATACTATAATATAAGTTTCCTAGTATATATACTAAGGATAACGCTTATATTAGTTAGGCTATAGTTAATAGTAATAACTTAAGCGCTATCTATACTCTTTTAAACCTTAATAACCCTAAGGCTATAAATATAGCTAACTTTTAGTATAAATACGCTACTAACTTTAAAGGCTTTTATATTAATATTACCTCCCTCGCTACCTCGATTACTATAATTGAAAATAATAATATTACTAAGTTATACCCTAAGGTTAGTAATAAATCTCGCTACTTATTCTTAGAGTAATATCAGGATAAGGCTTAACTAGCTACTACTTATAGTATTAGTATTAACTACCTTCTAGTTATAGCTAAAGAGATTATTAATAATAAGGATAAGGACTACCCTAACCTCTTAAAAATAGCTAATACCGCGCCTAAGACTCCCTTAGCCTAAAGTAGGATATAATAAAACGTATAGAATAGAAAGGAAGTAAGGTTATATATAGTTATTTATATATAATAGTATAGCTCTACTTACTAGTATATTACTATAATAAGAGGTATAGATTAAATTTTATACTATATATCGTAGTTAACGCCTTTTCCTTCTTATATAAGTAATTAATACTAAATACGCTTAGCGTAGTTATCCCGCTTAAGGGCGTCTAACGCGTTTAATACGTTAAACGTACCTAAACGCGTTAACCCTTATAAAAGGGCTTATTACTTTTAAGGAAAAAACCTTCTAAATTCATAGATTTTTCACCTATATTTTTCGCCTACTACGTGGACCGTATTAATAGGTCTAGTAAGGGTATTCCCTCTAGAAATAAAGAAGGCCTTTATTATAATATAGGGGGCTACTAGTTATTATTTAATAACTACCTAGTACCTCCTTATGTATAGTAAAGTTAAGTAAAGTTAAATAATATAATAATCTAGAGATTATCCTCGTTTTAGCTATATAAAAACCTAGTTTTAGTATTAAGTTAAAATATATAAATATTATTTAAAATTCTACTTTATTAAAATCTCTCCTTCTTACTTCTTTAGATTTATAATATTACTATTATTACTAATAACTTACTATTAACCTCCTACTCTCCTATTAATAACTTTATCTTAATTACTATATAATAAATTTATTATTATATTATCCTCTACTACTAATACTACTAATACTATTAATAAAGCTCCCCTCCTTATTATAGATATACTCTAGGGGTACCCCTATTACTAATACCTCTTAGTAATTTTAAAGTAGGAGCCCCTTAAGGAGGATCTTCTTAATATTAAGCTCCTTATAAGCTTAATTCTCTATTTTAAGATTAATAGTAAGCTCCTGGTTCTTATTTAGTACTTATTTAATATTTATCTCATATTTTACTAGTTTTTAGTTTTAAATTTATTACTAATTTATTTATTTCTTAGATACCTCTACTAAATATAAGCGTTATATTAACATAAGTAATAATAAAGCTTATATTATTATATATTCTATTTAGTATTTTCTATTTCTTATTTACTAACTTACTATAAGCTACTTATTATATAATAAGTATTATTAATAAGATTAAATACCTTATAGATAAAGCTAGTTTTATATCTAACCTTTAGGCTTAGTATATTAAGAATAAAGTAGGTCTCTAATACCTCCCTAGTACTTTACTACTAGTATCTAATTATATTTAGGAGGAGATCCTCGCTACTTAGCTTATAATTAAGAAAGCTCTCTAAGTTAAAAAGAATAATATTATTATAACGCCTAAGAAGTATAAGGCTAAGGAGGCTAAGATCTCTATAGAGATAGAGAATTATTAGGTAGTTACTTTAGAGGATATAGCTAGGTATTAGTAGTACCTTACTAAGGAGGCTAAGAAATAAACTAAGTTACTATATAAATAGAATAAGGAGCTCTACTACTACTATTTAGAGATGGAGTAGCTAACTAGTAAGTAGCTAGATATATAGGATATATAAGCTAAGTATATTAAAAAGGTAAATAAGGCTTTTAATAAAGTAATAAGTTAATCTAATCTCTATTAGTACCTTACTAGTACTCCTCTAGTTAGTATTTCTAACTTAGAGTAATATTATAAGGTTCTAATTACTCTATTTATTACCCTATCTATTTATTTAAGAGATAATAATATTAAGGGGGATATAACTAATCTTAGTAAGGAGGGTACTAGCGCCTAGTAGATATAAATTTTTAAGAGCGCCCCTAGTAAGCTACTAATAACCTCTAAGTAGTATAGTATTACTTTTAGGTATTTTTCTTATCTCTTTTTACCTTATTAGGGGCCTTTAGGCTAATAAATTAAGATACCTAGCTAGTATACCCTATTTCTACCTAACTACTAGTTACTTATTAAGTTATTTATTAAATACAGTAATTATAATGCTTTTACTTATAATTAGGCTTTATAATCGCTTTATAAGTCTATTAATACGTTATATTATATCTCCTATAAATTATCTAGTTCGCTATAGCCCTTCTATTTAATAAGGTACTAATAGTTATATCTAGGGCCCCTATAGGTAATAATATAGTCTACTATATAGATATTATTATTATTATTAATTAGGATATCTCGTAGTAAAACGGCTAAGCTAAAAAAGGGTTCTAATTACATAGGTATAAATATATTATAGATTTAGTATTTTTTTTCTACTTATAGCTTATATACCTATCCCCTATTAATTACCTATTAGATCCTAAATAGGCTTAAATATTTATTAGAAAGTTTATAAGAGACCTACCTCTACTTAATATTTTTAGTTAAAAGTAGGATAAGGTCTCTTATAATAAAAATAATAAGGGTCCTCTTCTAATTATAGAACTTATTATATATTTTATTATACTTCTAAAGTAAGTTAGTAATAGCTAACCTCTAGGTAAGTAGGCTATAGATTCTCTTATATATTACTAGGACTAAAACCTTTAACTAAGGTTTAATATTATTAGGTCTATAAGGGGAATATCCTATTAGTAGTTTAGTAGGTAATATCTTAGTAGCTTTATAATAGGAGTTATTATAAATAAATTAAGCTAGGTTAAGCTATATTACCTAGTCGTCCTAGTTAATATTATAGCAAGTCCTTAAAAACTACTTAATACTCTAGTTCTAGCGTTCTATTTAGCTATTAGTTTAGGGATAGAAAGTAATACTAATCTTCCTCTTAATAACTAGTAGGTAGTATACTTTAGACTAGAAGTTACTAGTAAATAGTAATCCCCGATTAGATATAATAGCTCCTAGGAGCTTAAATATAAGGAAGATATATTTAGTTAGTAGTATAGCTAACTTATTAGTAGTAAGTAACTCCCTAGTAGGGATATATAGGGAGGATTTTATAAACTAGTTAATAATAATAAGAATACTATTATATAGCTTATTTATTATTATTAGAGATAGTAGTAGTTTTATAATAAAGTTAATTAATATATATTAGAAAGGCTAGGTAGGTACTAATAGGGGTGCGAGTTTATTATATAAGAGGTAGTATCTTAGCTTTATATACTACTATATTATATATATCTTAATATATTCCTTAATATTACCCTTCTATATATTCTAGAAGAATGGCCTCTAGCCACTGCATAGTGATTTTACCTGCTTAAGTGCAATAGACCTTCTAACTCCGCGCCTCCTAACAATATATAGCCTTTAGTCACGTGATCTTACCGACCACCTTTCCTAACCATAGCCGCACTTATACGTGCCCTACTAGATAGCCTCACGATCTTTAACTTCATATCGATAATAACGTGGTTTTTAATTATTTAATAGACTATGAAACTATTAACTTTTCCTCTCGCGCACTACCCGCGCTACTAATACCGCCTCTATTACCGCTTCGTCCGCTAGAAGTTATTACTATCTTTATCCTCTTGTTCGATCGGGTTAGCTAACGCCTTCGCTATGCCGTTATTAGTAACGCTCTCTCTATTAGTTAGCGTAAGCTATACTCACCGATAAGCCCTAAGGGGCCTGGGCCGCCTCTGCCTTAATAGTACAGAGGACCTACTCGAAGAAGGGCTACTCTATAGGGTATATAACGACTTACCTAGCTTCTATTACTAAGTCTACTTACTTAGCTATAATATAATAGCGAGTATCCCCTCTAGGGGTATTAATAAGAGCCCTCTTAAGGGCTATATTAATAATATACTCTCTATATATAATAGAGTAGTTAAAGAAGGAGTAGGTTTTATTAATTATATTAATATTAAACTCTCTAGTAAGCTCTTATGCGTTATTAGTATTAAAGGGCGTACCTCGCGCGGGCTTAGCGTTTTTATATATAGGGTTTAGTACTAATATAGTTAAGGGATAAGGATAAGGAAGAGGGAGAGGTATAAGGCCTTACTTATAGAGCTTCTTATGCTTCTAGCTATAAGAACCTCTTAGGAAAGACCTCTTTAGTTAAGGAGTTACCTCTTATATAGTAGCGTTTACCTTACTAGAAGGTTAACCTTTTAGGTTAAGGAGTTATCTTATATAGTAGCTTTCGCCTTACTAGAAGGTTTAGCGAGGGCATTGCTATAAGAGCCTTAGTAGCCCGTTCGGCTCCGATATAATTAGCCCTAGTATAGCGCGCGTCCGACTTTATAATATTTAGAGGGTTTGCTTATAAGTAGTAGGAACGTATAGGGTTCCTATATTATTTTCCTTAACTAGTAGAGGGTATAGGTTAAAATACTTATATAGTATTTCCCGAATTATACCTATGAACTGGGTGAATTTGTTATAGTCTTTTTGCGAAGGGGCTGCGGCGTAATTCCGAGCTTAATATTCTAGAAGAATAATTTTCTAATCCTCTTTAGTATCTTAGTAACCTCTTAGTAACCTCTAGATAGTTTATTATAAAAAGCTTTAAGGACTTTATTTTAAAGTAAGTAGTTATTAGGGATATATAAGCCCTCTTAGTATCTTAGGATACTAGTATTATTTAATAACTACTTTATACCTTATTATTCTTACTCCTTATTAATATAAAATAGGTCTTTGTATTAGGCTTTTTTAACTTATTCCTAGAGCGAGGGTATAAGTTATTCTAGCGACGTATTTAGTAGTTAAGCGCCTCGTTACTACCTAGTACTTACCCTCTAGATAGTAATATTATTAAAATATTATAAGAAATCTTATAGGAGCGAGTTCCTAGCTTTATTAATCTCTATATCCTCTAGGGTATAGTTAGGTCTCTATAATAAACTATTAGCTAAGTTATAATAACCTAGCTAGTATTTAATTTTAAAATCGAATATTAATAGATCTTATAATAGCTAAGCCTAGTAGTTACTAAGCGTCTTTTTATTAGCAAGGTACTAGTAACCTAGGTAATTAGTAATAAATTAGATATAATACTAGGAGTAAAATAAGTAGTGCTATTACTTTACTACTACCTCCCTAATAGCTAGTAGTTTTACTTCTAGCGTGCTATATTATAATTATATACCCTTAAGCTTCTAAGATATAATTACTACTAGTCTCTATATATCCCCCTCTAACTAGCTTAGTATTACCTTTATTATAAAGTCTAATATATTAGTTTTAACTTAAATTAGGAGTATAGGATTAAAGTAGCGTAGTATAGGTGCTTTTATAAATAAAGCGTAGAGCTAATAGAAAGTAATTAGTACCTCTCTAGTTATTACTAGCTATCCCTTAGCTATATTAATAAATTAGTTAGTAAGTAGGCTATAAACCTTAGAGTAGGTCCTAATAAATCTCCTATAGAACCCTATAAATCCTAGAAATTACTAAATCTCTTATATTATAATAAGTACTAGCTACTTAGCTATTACTTAAACTCTCTTATATTCTATAGTAACTCTATTTACTAAGACTAAAAACCTAAGGAATTTAATCTCCTTTTTATAAAATTTATACTTATTAGGGTTTATATAGAGGCTATTAGCTTCTAACTAGGTAAGTACTTATCTTATAGCCTCTATATAGGAGTTTATATTATTAGTAAAAATCAAGATATTATCTAAATATATAATATAAATAATATTAACTAAGCCTATAAGTAACTTATTAATAAATATCTAGAAGGTAGTAGGTATATTAATAAGCCTAAATAGTATAATATAATATTTATAGTAGCTATATTATATATAAAATACTATCTTCTACTTACCTCCCTCCTAGATCCTTACCTAGTAGTATATATCCTTAAGGTTAAGCTTAGTAAAGTACTTAGCTCTAGAGAGCTAGTTAAGGATCTTATTAATTAGAGGGAGGGGGGTATAGTTCTTAGTAGTTACTTAGTTAAGCCCCTAGTAATTTATATATAACCTTAGCTTACCTCCCTTTTTTAAGATAAATAGGATTAATACCCCTACTAGGCTTATTAATAAGTAAATCTATTTCTTCTATAGGGCTTTATAAATATAATCCCTTAACTCTTCTAACTCTTTCTTAACTAGTAAGTAAATAGGCTTAAATAGGGGCTTAGTTCTAGGCTCTAGGTTAATAAGGTAGCTCCTAGTAGTCCTAAGCTCTAGTATAGTTCCTACTAAGTTAATATTAAATACTTTATTAAAGTCCTAGTATTTTAATAGGATATTTATTTTAATCCTCTTAATATCTTTAGGGTCTTAGGTATCCTCCTAGTAGTTAGTAGTTACTATATAGTTAACTTATAGTACTCTTATAAGTATTACTCTCGCTTTATTCTTAATATACCTAAGTTCTTTTATAGTTATAATAAGATAGATACTCTTCTTATATAGGGGAAAGGTCTAGCCTAACTCCTTCTAATTAAGATTAGAGTACTCTATTATATATTAAGGGATCCCTAGGATAGCGTTATAACTATTACTATTACTAACTTTAAAATTATATAAAGCTATCTACTAAATACCTATATTATTAGTTATTTAAGTTACTAACTTCTATATATTATAGTTAGGTCCCTTAGATACTTATATTCCCCTAATAAGTTCTAACGTATTAGCCTCTAGTTAGATATTAGTTATAATCCGCTAGTTTATAATATTCTTATTAGCCTTATAATTAATAGGCGTAGTACTAGTCTTCTAGCTACTTATAACTTAGACCTATATTATTACTTTAATATAATATAGCTACTTACTACCCTATTAAATCGCACGCGTTACTACCTAGTTCTCCTCTAGTTATTTACTAGGGTAGGGTTTCCCTTTATAATAGGGGTAGCTATACTTCCTATAATATAGGCACCTTAGTATAATATAGCCTTTCCTCTTATAATTATAATAGATAATTTCCTTCCTAGTATCCTATAGTAGGTCCTTAGTATCCTCTTAGTAGTTATTAATATTACTATAATCCCTATAGGTCTATTCCTTTAGGGCCTTAGTTTACCCCTCCTAGTTAAGGGTTTAGCCCTCTAGTTATTATCCCTTATTATTAGCCCCCTAGTCCCTTATTAATATATTATATATCTATATATTAACTATAAGTTTAGTATTTCTAGCCCTAGTATTAAGGTTAAGCTACGACTTTAGTAACCTACTCGCTATAATATAGTACTAGAGCTTAAGGTCTAGCCTAGCTACTATATTAGCTACCCGGATCTCCTCTAGTTATTAATAGGGGCTCTCTACCTCGATCTCTTTATAGTAATTAATAAAGCTCTAGTATAATTATCCTAATTACTAGTAGGTCTACTTAAGCTAGGTTTATATACTAAGGGTCCTAGACCCTATATTAGCTATACTATTAGTTAACTAGTCCTTTATTATTACCTAAGTTATATCTTTTACTTTATTACTATAATTAATAGAGAGGTATAAGGTCTATTACTTCGCTACTAATCCCTCTAGGTACCTAGTAGTAAATAGTATCTTTTCTAGGTCTAATATAATCTTATTTATCTTAAATTATATATTAAAGTTAAATATAAATTAATTAAAGTTAGTCTAAGTCCCCCCTTTATACTTAAGTATTAGGAGATACTTCTCCTAAAGCTCTAATTAGTACTTCTTTAGTTTATTACTAATAACTACTTAGTAAGTAGTAAGGTTACTTACTAGGGTTAATAATTAGCTAGCCCTTAAGGCTTTAAGATATTCCTATTTATATTTTAGCTACTCCTTCTTTTCTTCCTCCTTAATAAGCTAATCTAATTTAACCTCTATTAATTAACTACCTAGTCCCTTATTAGTACCCTTATTATTATTCTATTTAATAAGTATCTTATTCTAGGTTTAGTTATTTAGTTACTCCTAGCTAGTAGGGGATTCTAATAGTAATACTATATTTATCTCCCTAGTAAACCTATAAGTAAGTATTATATTATTATATATTATACTACTTTAATAATTTATACCTCTATTAATATAAGTAAGAGAGAAGAATATATTATAAACTAGTATAATATAGAATAATAGAGTTAGTATAGTTAGGGGTAGCTAAGGTTAAATATTCTTCTCTAGCCCTCTAGTTTACTAGGTAAGGGCTAGAGGGCTTATCTAGTAGTTACCTAGTGCTTCCCTATATCTCCTAACTCTTACGGACTTCCCTACTTAGCTCGCTAAGCCCTTTTCCCTGCGATATTATCCTGGCTCGTGATAATAAGCTCTCCAGGTAGACCGACCTCAGTCACACAACCTTCACCTTCAATCCCAACTGCACGGTCCGCGCCGCGAAGAAAACGCCGACTGCCGCAAGCATAGTGAAGCCACAGAACAGCTGCAGACCATCCCACCCTGCGCGGCGGCGATGGCGCCGGCAATGGGACTGCCCGTCAGCGCACCAAACGACTGCACCTTGAATGCCGCCCCGGTCCGGATGCCGATCTGCCTGATGTCTGAGATTTGAGGGACGAGCGCGGGAGCCAGCGAGCTGAAGCCTCCCGAGGAGAAACCAAAGATGACGGGGAACACGATGATGGAGGCGTTGCCCTTGCCGGGGATCCAGAGCGCGAGACAGACGAGGGCGCTGATGGAGGTGATCAAGATCATGACGTTGTAGCGACCCGATCTGTCGGCGGCGATGCCGGGAATGATGCGCCCGAGAATGCTGACGGCGTTCATGATGGGAAGCAGGTATATCACCAGGTTGTCGTCCATGCCCTGGGCCCTCGCCTGCAAGATGACGAAGTTGAAAGGAAGGAACGTTCCCCAGAAGAAGAGGAAGATCCCAAAGACGGCGACAGCAAAAGATGGCTGACGAGGACCGTCAAGATAATCCTTGAGGACAAACGGCCTGGGTCGCGGGGGGCAAGCGGGACTTCACGGCTAGGCACGCGATGCTTAGGAGAAACAGGAAGAGGAAGGCGAAGGCGCGAATGGCCCAGGGGAATCCGACTTGATCAATCATCTTGGACATCATGATGGGCAGGATGACGCCGCCGAGAGAGGAGCCGGAGACCATGATTCCGAGAGCGGCGCCCCTGCGGCGGAAGAACCACGACACCACGGCGGCCATGCAGGCGTTGAAATTGAAGGCAACGCTGGATCCGATCGAAGAGACGATGCTCTGCACCAGGATGAACTGATAGTACTATGTCGACAAGGACGTCATCATGAGACCGAAGACGTACACGACTGTGCCCCCGTAGAGGAGGTATCGCGGGCCATACGAGTCGTATAAACGGCCAAACTACGGCTTATCAGCTGCGAAACCCCCAGAAAGGAGAGCAAATACATACCACAGCACCCATGAGGGTTATTGTCCACACCTGCAGGCTAGTAATCCATGATACCGTGGTGGCTGAGTGCCCTCTCAACGGCCTTTCGAGGTAATGCGCCTGAGAAAGACAAGTCAGGGGGAAAAAAAGCAAAAGTTACCTGAACTTGGAAGTGAACGTCCACCTACCTGGAAAACACCAACGCAATTGATCAAGCCAAAATTGCAGAACAAGGCATACCAACTACCGAAAACCACCAGCCAAGCCTGCCTTCCGCCGTCAGGGGATCGACGGGGTTCATGCCCGGTGGGCCGCCGGGAGCGGCCGGCGCGGCTGCATCGCCGTCCTTGGCATCGGGATGTGGCTTCTCGGGCGCCCAGCCCCCTTGAAAGGGCGGCTTCGACGACGTTGGCTGGTTCCGGGTAGATTGTCGCTTTCGTTTCGCGCTGTAGTGAGGGAATTCGCTCCAGCGACGGGTGCATGGAGGTCTGATAGGACGAGTTATCCGCCTTTTCCGGTTCTGTCCTCGCGGGGTTCTTCCCCACGACTGTCGACGAGTTGGACGACGTGAATATGGTGGCATTGGCGCGCATTGCTGCCATGGTTTTCGGAGTCGACCCTCGCGACTCTCGTTCTGCTGAATGGCGGTGGCTGTTGGTGGGCTGTTCCAGCATTTACCGCCTTTTGCCTGGTCGATGATGATGGGGGGATGCCGTCTATTCCAGATCGGTCGGGCTCGTCTGGGATTGCTGGTGTGGAGGGCAGAAGGGACTGGCGATCCGGCTTCAGTTGCACCTGGTCGCATTCTTATCCCTAAAAGCTGCTGCAAAGATTTCACCCTTTGCGCATGCAACATATCTTGCATGATACGGCTCAGGTGGGCGATGGGAAGGATTATGAATGGAACCCGCGGAAGAAGACGAGATTACTAGCTCGCGTTTCCTCGCTCTTAGCCGTGGAATTCTTGTGAGGCTCAGAAGAAAACACCAGAACACGGCGGCGGCGCGCACGCCAGTCCTCTCTAGACTCTGACAAACCCATGCTCGGTTTCAAACGCCATGCCCTGTTGGATCGACGCAATTCTGGATCCTCTTCGCCCTAAATCTGGGAAGAGGGGGGGTCCCGGCTCCACGTCCCTGGGGTTAAATCAACTTGGCCGATGACAGAAGTGCATGTCGGAGACGGCCTCACCACTACTTGTTATGAGTCGAGGGTTGCACATTAGCGCCTAGAAAGGCGGTCAGCCGTTTGCAATGGCGTAGATATTGTTTTCTTATCAATCTTCACTTTCCGCTTGTCATACCTGAGTTGTCAGTGAGTAGGCGCGACGAAGACTACAGAAATTCCAGCGCAGCCGCTCTTCGCATGGGCGTTGAGAACGCCATGCGGCAGAATCAGGATCTGAATCCCGGGATCTGGTTCTTCTGTGTCAAAACGGTGGTAAGATCCTACCCGAGGGTATATCCCTGGCCCGGAGCTGTCTTCCGTCCGGGGAAGCGAACGGCTGATCCCTTGTGCTTGACGTTGGGACGAAAGCGCGAGCTCCAAAAACGTGAATGGGATGTCATCTGGGTTTTGAACCAACCAGGGTAATTTCCCGGTTCGGGTGGTGTTCCCGGCGCTTGGCTGGAGATCGCGGCGGAAGATCAAAAGTGATTAACAACGAAAACTTTGCGGGTTTGTTCTTTTCACGGGACAGCTGCATGTCCGATTTCGAGCTGCGTTACCCTGACTGCTTGGGTCGGAGAACGAGTCTCTGTACATCTCCGAAATCAAACACCACTTCAAAGAATTGCATCCGCACTGGCGCCCGCACGTGGAAGGGGAATCCAAGCTGACATATCGACTCTAGATCGAACGCCGCCATTCGCGCCTGCGTCGAACTGTGTTACTCCGTGCGTTGAAGTTCGCTCAGTTTATTACACAGTAGATGTACATTTGTCAGCGCGGCGGCTGTATGTTCTGATACTTTAGTGATTACAACGTCAGCGGCGTAGCGACGCCATATGCTGTCTTTGGTTCCGCCTTCACCTAACGAATTCTTTCAGGTCCTTGGTGTCCTCGAAGCTGGCCTTGCCATCGCGGTTGATACTGGCGACGTGGATTGCGGAAGGAGGCTGCTCAACTGACGCCGGCTTCGTCTCGAGCGTAGGCTTAGTCGGTAATTCGACGGCCTGAGGTACGACGCCAGCTGGCGCATCTGCAATCTCGTTGACTTCATCGTTGGTCAGAGAATCTGCCACTCTTACACCCCTGCTGGATAGTAGAAGAGTGGTAGGTCCGCGGAATTGGAGGAATAGCCTGTCGCCCCAGACGGTGCGGCGAAGCGTCGTGCGCAGGGCGAACAGCCACTGGGCCAGGGTTTTATAAGTGCTCGTGTCGCGCATGGATTTCATGAATTTGGTATCCGGGAGCAGGCTGGTGATGCTTGGGACCTGGAAGCGCAAGACATTCGATTTGAGACGGAACGGTAACGGAGGGTTGCGCGAGACGGCGTAGGCGACGACGTGCGAAGGGTGAGCGACAAATTCTTCGCCCTCGGTCAGGTTGAGCTCATATATCTGGCCAGGAGACGACAATGCGGCGAGGCCGCGGCCGGTAAGATGGGTGCTTCCCCAGTGAGCGAGGGAGAGTCCGCGATTTATGCGGGGAGATATGGATAGGGTATGGCCAGTCCATGCCAGGAGGGCGTTGCGCTGCGTAACCATGTAGTCGGTCGTGCCATCGAGGTGGAGGACGGAGAAAGTAGTGGTAGGTGACTTTGTAGAGATGAGTGCAGTTAGAGGCGTCGAGGAGGAAATGCGTTGGTAGAGGAAAGGAACGCCGAGGAACGCTCGTGTGAAGGGGGAGAGAATCGAAAGCGTAGATTGGGCCTGGGAGAAACGTCAGCTTTGCTATCCAGCCTACTTCCCACAGAGTTCGTCACATTTTCAGCCTTGCCCGCCACTGCGACCAAAGTGCCTCTCCTCGTGTAAAGCTGCTGCGACGGCGACAAGGTGACGGAGAGGAGGGAGTGAGATGAGCCCAGGACCTCGAAGCGGGCATCTACACAGCTCCATGTCAGTAGCTTGAATGCAACCATGTCATTGGAAGAAAGTCCATACCGGCCGAGTCCCTCAGTGCAGTTCCGCGAGCTCCAAAAACGTCCCCGCCAACTCTCGGTGTTTCTGTCGTGGGCGCCGCGCTGATCTGGATGCTCCTGCACTGCCTGCAGACGTAGGCACGCGACGGGCGAAGCCGCAAACCGCGTGCTGTCCGCAGCAAGGGCAGTTGGGCACTCATAGCGGAGATTGAGCGAAGGTGATGACGGTGGTCGTTGGATCGTGACCTCGAAGCTCCAGAAAGGCACCTCTGTGACTGCTGCAGCGATCAGGAATTGGTGGTAGCCGGGCCGCGCCGTTGGGTCACGGAAAAAAGTCGGAAGCAGTTGGCTCCGATACGATACGTACCTATCAGGAGAATTGCCTTACTTAGCTTATGTAATTTTGGCTTCTGCCCTCAGATCGCCGTTACCCCGCCAACCTCGAGCCCCCTGTTGATGAGATCGATCACACCGACCTTTTGCATATTCCTTGCACAACCGTCCTCGACACCTAAGGCAACCTCCAAGTCGTCAAATCTCTTCTATCATCAACCCAATTTCCCGGCCACGCGTGTGGAAGAGACGACACCGACGACACGCTCCTGTCTCCGTGTCTGCCCTCTATCCACAACCACAACCCTGCCTAGGCTGCTGCAACCTTCGATCGATCCAAATCCCCGGTCCAGCGCACGATGTCGGTTCGTGTGGTTGCACGAATCCGTCCTCTGCTCGACAAGGAGCTGGACAAGGACACCATCGTCAGCGCAGACAGCACCGAGGAAGGCAAGCATGCCACGCTCGTCAAGATCCCGAACCCTAAGAACGAATCAGAGGAGTTCTCCTTCGCCTTCAACAGCGTCTACGACCAACCGACGACGCAGGAGGAACTCTTCACCGCAGAGGGTACGCGAGATACGCCATTGCCGAGACCACGCGTTTGCTTTTACTAACTCCGACAGTCGCGCCCCACCTGAAGGCGCTCTTCCAAGGCCTCGATGTCACCATTTTTGCCTACGGCGTCACGGGAACCGGCAAAACGCACACCATGCGAGGCGGCTTGAAGCTGGCCGACAGAGGCGTCATCCCGCGGTTGCTGAGCGGAGTGTACCGACGTGGCAAGAAGATCGCCAAGGACACGGGAGGCAAGACAACAGTCGATGTCGCCCTGTCTTACTACGAAATCTATAACGACAAGGTTTTTGACCTGTTTGAGCCACCCGAAAAGCGCAGCGCGTCGGGTCTCCCGCTCCGAGAGAAGGATGGCAGGACTATGGTGGTCGGGCTGTCAGAACGCACTTGTGAGGATCTCCAGGACTTCTCCAAGCTTTACATCGAAGCCAACAACAACCGTGTCACCGCCGCCACAAAGCTGAACGCCCACAGCAGTCGAAGCCACGCGATCCTTCGGGTGAAGGTGACCCAAACGACGGGAGATGCTGTTCTCGAGAGCACAGCATCAGCCATTGATCTCGCTGGCTCCGAAGACAACCGCCGGACGGATAACGGCAAGGAAAGGCTGATTGAATCTGCAGCAATCAACAAAAGTCTGTTCGTCCTGTCTCAGTGTATCGACGCCATCTCTCGCGGCGACAAGCGTATTCCCTATCGCGAATCCAAGATGACGCGTATTCTGAGCCTGGGCCAGAACAACGGCATCACCATCATGATCCTCAACCTTGCACCAATCCGAAGCTACCATCTCGACACTCTGAGCAGTCTGAACGTCAGTTCCCGGGCAAAACGTATCGAAGTCCGGGAGATCGAGAATGAAGTTGTCTTCAAACAGGTTCCACGCACAAACTCTGGCAACTCCACTATTGCTCAACGCCAGCCCCTCCGCCCATTGGCCAACGCTCATAACATCCACAGTGGCACCATTGCGGCCAAGGAGAAAGAGAAGGAGAAGGACGCCACGCGGCCAGTCAAGGCATTCAACGTCTTTGCGGACCGCAGCAAGCCCGTTGCTGCTCCTGCTCGTCCGACAGCGAACACCACCCAGATACGTAAGCCGGCGGTCGTGGCTGAGCGTGAGGCGGCACCCAAAGTTTCCAAGCTCGCACGCCCATCCCAGTCCACTCAACCAGCCCAACAAAAACTGTCAATCTCTCCCGAGCAGCTGGAGGCTTTGGTTGAGAAGAAGGTCAGTGAGATTCTGAAGTCGAGAGAAAACAAAGAGCCCGAGGGGGCGCCAGCACCCGCTCACCCCGATATCAACGAGGCTGTGCAGCGCCGCTTGGAAGCGCTTGAACGCCGGATCGAGAACGAGGAACGCGATCGAGACGACACGCGAGCGGAGGGCCTTCGTTACCTGCTGGCCGCAAGGCAGGCGAAGGAGAGAGGTGACGACCATGGTGCGCTGAAGATGTACGAGCTGGCTCTTCCCTTCTTCCCTGGCCAGGCGAAGCTGTTGGGCAAGATTGAGAAGTTGCGCTCCAAGATGGAGAAGAATCTGGCGGGTGAGATGGCTGCTTCTCCCGCGACCCGTGACAGGCACGAGAAGAAGCGCAGGAGGGTCGCGTACGATAGTGAGGACGAGTACGAGAACGCCGAGGCCGAGGCCGACGAGGACATGAGCTTCGTGGACGTCACCGCCAAGTCGAAGAGCCGGAAGGCCAAGTCGAACAAGCCTCCGAAGATGGTCTTGCCCGAGCCGAGCGGCCCGGTCTCCCCCCGGTCGCAGAATTTGTTGAGCATCGTCAACTCCCGCGAGCTCGACCAGATCAAGAGCCTGCATGGATTCGGTTCGAAGAAGGCGCAGGACCTCGTCGACTATCTCGAGGCGATGCCGGAAGAGCAAGGTGGTAAAATCGACTCTCTGGCGCAGCTGAGGACCATTCCTGGAATGGGTGGTCGCACGGTTGATCGTGCTTACGATGGCCTCGTCGGTGCTGCGTAGAGCGAGCGGCCTATATCCAATCCTACCTAGCATAGCGCGTGGGTTAAACGGTTGTTGCATTGGCATGGTGTTTACGGAGTTTGGATGCAGCCTGCGGGGTAGCCTTGAAAAACAGGTTGCTTTTAGATTGTTGCATTTCGTGCGAGCACTGCTTCCAACATTGGTTTCCGGACTAGCCTGTCGGTCTATAATAATACGACTGTTCTTGCACCCAGCTGTTGGTGCCCTTTCCTAGAGTTTCCTGGGCTTTTTCTACTTGAGTATGTCGGATGAAGATGAGATTATTACTCATGCTGCCGCCGGGTGCGAAGCCGACATCGATCGGTTGACTTCCTCGGCCTCACATCGCCATTCAAACTGACGTTGTCGTGAAGGTGTCCGAACCAGTGGAACTTACCATCTTTTAGGTCACTATGGCGACTCGCCGGACTGTTGAGAGTCACGGCCGATTCAACGCATCGGGGAGGGCAAATGGAAAGGATCAAAATGGAGCAGCGTGGGCACGAAACCACTGAAGTACTCGGGTGCGGAAGTAAGCATACTTTCTATTTCCCGGAGAGCTTCTAAAGCTTGTCGTGAGAACCAGCTGAATCTACGGTGTGTCTCCGAGGGTTGTGCTATAATCTTTCTTTTTTCTTTCCCGCCAATTCACCAGGATGAGCCGCTGACAGTTGCTCCCGTCTCAAGACGCGCAGCAGTCTAGAACTGCTCGCCAGCCTCGGACTTCTGGAGACCAAACTACGGGGAGAAGGGTTAGTTAGCGTGATTGTAACGAGCACAAAAGACTGATGCGAGCGCGCGGATCAAGGCAAAAGGGGGACGCCGAGGTTGTGTGCAAAAAGACTGTGAGATACCAGCCGGAAAGTCTTTCTCCATCCGCTTCGGAGCTTCCACGGCCTTTTTCTCATTGTGGAAAAGGGTGGCGGCTGACTTACCTTCTTGAGGCGAATGGCGTTGATGGTGATGAAACCAGTCTGTGAAATCTGTCAGCCAACTTGACTCTTATTTGCATTGAACCAAAATCAACACGGCTTACCGTCTCGGAGGGGTCGAAGGTGGTGAGGGAGTCCATGGAGGCATCCTCCTCGGAGTAGAGCTTCTCGGAAGAGGTGCGGCCAAGGCAGTAGACGTGGCCCTTGTAGACGCGGAGGCGGACCTCGCCGTTAACCTAGATAGAGAGTTCAGCCAAACCGGTGCTTCGTCTTGGAAGGGGGATATCGGAATCATACCCGACGCTGGGCGAAGTCGAGACTCGCTGTTTCCCGTAATCAGCCAAAGGTTTTGTTCTCATCGTCGATTGGAAGGATACTTACGCTGCAGGAACTCCCGCTCGGGGCTGAAGTACATGCCGTTGTAGAGGAGTTCGGACCACTGCTTGCTCAGGACATCCCTCATCGAGCGAACCTTGCCGTCCAGGACCCTACGCGAGTGAGCCTTGGTCAGAAAAGGGGGAGGGAGACACGGTACTCACAGTCCCTCGATGGAGATGTGGGCCAGACGAAGAATCGTCATGGCCGGGGAGTCTGGAAAGTGTTATTTAGTGGGGCCCTCCATCGATGCCACACAAGGGGGACAGAGCTCACCGTAGCATCCGCGAGACTTCAAGCCGACGAATCTGAGTGGTCGTCAGTGTTTTTTTGGCCAAACCAAATCGTGAGGAAGTCCATGTACCGGTTCTCGACGATGTCCTACGCAGCATGTCAGCAAAGCCTCGAACATTGGGAAAATGACACAAGACAACTACTCACAACACGGCCGACACCATGCTCCTTGCCGATGGCGTTCAGAAGGCCAAATAGCTCGACGGAGTCGGTGGCGGTCTGGGTAGGAGTGACGACCTTGACGGGGAGACCCTTGTCGAAGCGAATGCTGATGTCGAGAGGCTTGTCGGGGGCGTTGAGAGGGGACACCGTCTTGGTCCACATGTCCTCGGGGGGAGTGACGTTGGGGTCCTCGAGCATGCCGGCCTCGTAGGAGCAGTGGGCTGTGAAGGTCAGTAAGGTATCAAACCTGTGATGCGAGGCAAGTTACCAAAGTTGTCATCCTGCAATCGAGTCAGCTGATATCCTCGTTACCTCTCCATCATACTAACTCACCATGGAGTAGGGCTTGGCCTTGGTGCTGGTCACGGGAATGCCTGGAAATCTTCAGCTTCGGTTGTCGCACAGTAACGCTTGCTCTCGTCTCACCCTTCTCAGCAGCGTAGTCCAGGAGGTCGTTGCGGCCCTATGCCAAGATCAGCCACGGAACTGTGGTGGCTTCGGTCGGAAGGCCGGCGATTGAGACGACCCGAAGATGTGACAAGCACAATCCCGTATTTGGTCCAAGCAGCCTGGCGTTTTCGACTACACTGTGAGCTCACCTTGAAACGCTTGAAGAACTCCGGCTGAAAATAACTGTTAGTTGAATCACGTCGTCAAGTGGAAACTTCAGCGTACTTACGTCACGCCACGGGGCAATGACCTTGATGTCGGGCTGGATTGTGTAGAAGGCCAACTCTGGCAACTCGTCAGCTTATTTCCTCGCCATAAAGACAGACATCAAAAACAAGGTGTTGCTTACCGAAGCGGACCTGGTCGTTGCTGATGTGTGCGTCAACATGCATTCACAGATACCTCAATATCGATTGGTAGACATACCCCTTGCCAGTCTGCAGCCATCGTCATTTTTGTCAGGGAAGAGCAATGCACACGGGAGCCATGGGGTTACTTACGCATCCGTGGGAAACGAACTGGCAGCTGTACATGAAACATTAGCCCGAGTATCATCAACCAACCGTCGCTGTCTGTTACGTACCCGTTGGCGACGGCAGCCTTCATCTGGCCACGAGCGATGATTGGACGGGCCAGACTGGTGCCTTGGAGTTGGTTAGTTCCCGAACTTTGTCGCAAATTCGCAGAGACACTCACCCAGGAGGTACTGGTCCTCATCTGCAGGACAGAGGATGTTAGCAGATATTCGCACCAGTGAACTGGGAGGTAATAGGCGAAGGGGCACTCACAGATTGCGTTCTACCGTGGAAGGCATTCTGAGTAAAGCAGAACATGACGGATCCCGAGGTCGGGGCAACTCACGCACTGAACAGCCTTCCAGCAGAGCCTGCCCGCTCGTTAGTCCGTGGCTAAGCACATGTTTCAGACGTCAAACTCACTCCTCGACGAACTCGCGCTTCAGATCATCAATGATCATCTGGAACCTTTGTCAGTTGCGTGATCATGTCGAAGAAATGGACAGATGCTTGTGACTGCCGTCATCAGTATTGCATACCTTCTCAGCACCGATCTGGAGAGCTACGCGGCATACGCGGTTAGCACAAAACCCACGGCAAAGCCTTGACACCCGTGGTAGTAGTCAAGGCAAGAGACTTTCGAAGTCGCGACTCACCCTTCTTCTCGACGGCAGCCCAGTCTGTGGAAGAGTCAGCATGTGTGTGAGAAGGCCAGGGGCTGCCCACTTACCCTCGTCCTGTCCGACATTGGCAAGGTAGCAGCTTTGTCCAGGTCAGCATGGCGGAGTGGTGACATTGAAAGCCGAGGCTCCACAAGTGGGAACAATTGGTGAACCCAGGCGCAGAGCGAGGCCAAAAGGTCACGTCTGGCATCGGTAAAGGGCACTTACACGACAGAGTAACTGAGTAAACCGGTCAGCTTACGTGTCAGTTTTGGGGGCTGGGGATAATGTACTCACCCGCTTTCCAGGAGCCAAGCCAGGATGGTGCTGGTGTCAAGACCGCCCGAGTAGCTATACAAGACCGAATTGTCAGTGATTCTGCTATTTGCAACCACTCGAGAACGTCTCCCGCTGTGGAAGGCGCAGCCAATTGACATGAAAAGGAGGAGGCCGCTATTTTTCGCTTCGCATGGCGGGGTCAAACTCACGCCAAGCAGACCTTTCCCTTCTCGCCAGCCATTGTTGCGATTGCGTGTGTGTTTTGTGAGGAGAAAAAACGGTAGTTGCGTCTGCAGACAGACTCGGACTGAGCAATTGAGTAATAGAGGAATTGAGGCGATTCGTAAGGTGGTTGCGGAGGAAGCCAACGACGAGTTCGGTGAGTCAGGATTTTGATTTGGCACAAACGTGGAGGGGCAGAGCTTTTTCCTTGTCCAGGTCGACCAATCCGATCAAGATCGGACACTTCGCTGTGACCAGCCCACCAAACCAGGGCGCCCGTGCCTGCCGGTCTCGGAAAAACCTGGAGATACCACGTGACCTAGGCAAACTTGAGGTGCTAGTGTGGGGCGGGATGGGCCGTGAGTGACATGACCTTGCTCAAGCCGCACCGCCGTACCACTTGATGTGTCGTCTCTCAAGGCGCCGTGCTTGCAGACCTTGACCAAAGAAACCCACAGTGAAGACGAACACCGCTGCTTCTTCGTCCGGATAGATGTTATAATGGGAAGGATGCTCAATTTTGTTGCCAACTATCCCAGCAAGTCTGATATCTAGTGCACGCCAAGAAGCAGTCACTTACTAGGAGGACCCCTGTCTGTACAGTGGCTTCGTGTCTTCGAACGGGGCAGCAGACAATGCCATCGGTCGAATCACGCCCCTCGGTCACCAAAAGGACGAAACAAATGCTTCAATTTCTCTGCAGATGTTCTGTCTCTTACTGCAGTCGCAAAAGCCTGTCCTCTTACCTGGTCTCGAAGTCTGCGTGCTGACTACAGTAGGTGTACTTGAAGGCAAGTTTCCTGGACATTCGAAATGCGGGCGAGATTCGATTAAACCTAATCATATAATCTAGTATTTTAACCAGCTGGCGTTCTATTGAAACGCTGAGGCGCAATTACGGAAGACAGCTTTTCCTAAAGAACATATCTGTTTGTGGGGCAGTGGTCTCATTCCTTCCTCAGTTGCGCGTGACCGTAGATCAGCCATGGACGAAGTACGGGATCATTCATGATCAGCCCTCAAGTTTCGAGAAACAACTGACACTGAAGGGATGCCATATTCATCATTTTTTTCATAATACAACTGTCAATGCCTCGTCAGTGTGCACGTCACTGGAGTTGGCAAGACTGCCATTTTAATCACTGCCGATTTTACCAGATAGCAGTTGAGCGGACATACTGCGGTGAGACCCTCTTCATGGGCCTGAGCCTCACTGTTAGTGATCTTGCAGGGCTCTAGGCTGACCCAATCATAAGGTCTGGTCCCGGCTCCCAACCTTGTGCTCATGACACGCCGGTAACGAATGATCGTGTAAGAGTCCATGTAAAACCAATTGTGGAAGTTCAGATAAAGTCAATGACTTGCCCGTCTTGAACTTCTCTAGTGCAACTATCTAGGAAGACCTAAGCTAACCAGCTAGGTCAGTCTTAAATTCTTCTCATTAAGTGGGACGGGGCCATGCGACAGCGCCCTTGCACAGAGTGGTGCAGTATCCTAGAATTATTCGTACTCGGATAGCAGCTCGTGGCGCTTGTGCATGGCGACTGCAATTTGGATGGCTTTATGGATCAGCGTATGGTAGGGCTGCGCTTGAGAACTACTTGCCTCAACGTAAGACACAACCCACGACTTAAGTTGTCCAAGGAAGTAAATGTTCCACGCGGTGTGGGAGTCGTCGGGTGTCGCTGAGTCTCGGCTAGCGACGGGAGAGAAATAAGCTCACGCTAGGGTGGGATCCAGAATCCCTGGATTTCTTCAAGGGCCAAAGAGCGGCCAGACAAGCCTCCGAGAGTGGAATCGACTTCACTGGATTGAGCAGCAGGCAGTAATCCACAGAAGACGCTTGTGAAGAGGAAATTTGCAAGCTTCAGGCCCTAATCGAACAACAGAGATCCCCAAAGCCCGTGTTCCACCCGGTCTCCATCTCGTCTACACCGTTAGCGGCAGTGAAAAAAAAAGTGGCCGATCCTGACTCCAGGCACTTTTGGCAATGGCGCAATTGCTGTTATGTACAATTTCAAGGATCCTTTAATTTACATTGCCACCTGCTACGTGGGTGTACAGTGGGGTGTCAAAAAAAACGGTAATTTATTTCGCGCAACGCGTTTTACCCCGCCGAATGGAATATTCCTCCTATAACCTATAAGCGTAAAATACTTATAACTCCTACTAAACTTCGCTTTAAGGAAAACTTTAAGTATTCTATACCTCGCTAATAATTGCGGATTTTTATAAGGTATTCTTTAGACTAAAAGGCTAACGCTATCGCTATCCTTAAGGGCGTCTTACTATAATATATATATAGCTTTATTCTATAATACGTATTATAAGACTTTAGGGTTGGTAAGCCTAGCCGTAGCGCCCGCTATAAGCTATTAGATTATAATAAAAGATATATATTAACGATTATTAACTTTAATCCTTTTATTTCTAAGAAGGATTTATAAACCCTTACCTATTTATATATATTAAGGTTAATACTTTACTAAGCCTTTATTAGATAGGGGATCTAATACTTCTATACTATTATATAACCCTACTTATCTAAGGAGGCTACTATAACTAGGTATTAATTTGCTTTATAATATAAAGATAAGCTACTAGAGTTCTAGAGGATTATATTATCTATAGATAAAGGTTCTATTAATAAAGGTATTAGTTATTAAGTTAGGTAGGTTTTCTACTTATATAAAATATTTTTAGCTTTTAATTCAAGAATAAATAACTAACTTATTATACTTAAACTAGGATTTATTATATCTATAAAGAAATATATTTAAACTAGGTATTATAGCTAATATCTTACCTAGATATTTTAGGGTATTATTACTTATAAGCTAAGGAGCCCTCTTATACCCCTATATAGCAACATAGACTTTACTTAATAAGGTATAATAGTATAAATATATATTATGATACTAGAGGATATCTTACTAATAAGCTAGTTACCTAGCTTAATATTTATATAAGATAATATATCTATCTATTTAGCTAAGATTATAACTTTATTCCTCTAAGATAAGGGCTTCCTAACTATAAAATAGCCCCCCTACTTACTAGATATAAACCTAATCAAGAATATATAGAAATTACTAAAGGAATAGATCCATAAGAAGTACCCCTATCTCTCCATAGCTCCTAAAAGCGAGGAGACTTTATCTTAACTAGTTAAGGTAGTAATTAATATATAAGAGGAGATATTAGAGGACCTAATAAATAACCTTATTAATAGTATAGTCTACTAAGTCTAAGCCCTCTTAGTTATAAAAAGCTAGTATATAAAATACTAAGTAGGTAGCTTAGAAGTATTTAAATAAAGTATTAATTCTAAAAATTCAGGCTATTTTATATTAGAATAATAAGAGTTATAACCTTTTATATATACTAGGTAGTTTTAGGGTTAGTATAGTAATTTCAGGTCGTTTTAGTAATTACCGTTTTTTTAACACGGCACTATATAGCCTCGAATTACCTATCGAGGTTCACTGTGTCCCCTGGCTCATGCTGAGTCTTCCAGTTCAAGGTTTTAATCAAAATTGTCACAGTAGTCTTTAACTACTGTCAAGTGTTTTATTCATCATTGGGCGTGGAAAAGAACCCGTTTTTCATTTAACAAAAGGTTACCAAGATTGTTATTCGCCGTATGAGCCGCACTTCGTGACCGGGTCGTGATTGACGCCGCACACTCCTGTATAGAAGAACTTTTTGCAGGAATGCCATCCATTACATACCACTCTGCCCAATGTGCTTCATGGGACCCCCCCTGCCAAGCCACATGCAGAGCCCTAAGTGCAATGAACCGAGCCGCAGATCCGGAACTCCCCGTGTAGTCGTGCGGTGCAGGCAACATAAGGATGAAAAACGCCGATGACACCATCGCGAAGATCCACAGCGTTTAACCGTTCACAGTCACCACCCACATCAGCAAGCTGGCCGCATTTCCAGCGGGCGAACATGTCTTCCCATCACGATATAAGATGGTGCGAGCCAGCCAGCCTCGCTCTCGGCAGAGGAGGGAGCTTCTGTCCCCCAGGCTTGGCCGACTTGGCTCCCGCGTGGCGTGCTTCTCCAAGAATCTTGGCAAACAGCCGCTTACATGACGTCCATCATGTCTCCCTCTAAACACCAACAACCGCCGGCCGTCACCGAGTCCAACCACGACGGCAATGATGCTATTGCGGCCGACTCTCCTCGCGATGGAACTCCCGAAAAGACGTCCAGCGACGCTGCTGCGCCGTACACCGCCGAAGGCGACATGGAAAAGCCGCCGTTCGTCTTCACGACGCAGGCCAACGGCTCCGAGGTAGCGATCGACGAGGACGATCCGCGCTTGAAGGACATCCCGCCTTACGTGCGTCGCATCGTGAGTCTGTCGGATGACCCCGACTTGCCGACACTCACCTTCCGCTACTTCGTCCTCACCATCATCTTCGTTATCCCTGGCGCTTTTCTGAGCATGATGAGCCACTTCCGCACGACCTACGCACCGTATTCCGTCTTCTTCGTCCAGATCGCGTCCAGCTACGCCGGCGTGTGGCTGGCAAAGATTCTGCCCGCGTGGCAGGTCAAGCTGCCCTTTGGGTACGGCTTCAATCTCAATCCCGGCCCTTTCAGCGTCAAGGAACATGTTCTGGTCACCATTTCGGCGGCATCGGGCGCAACGTACAATCTCGGCTACACCCCCGTCGCCATGGCCGAGCTCTACTTCAACTCGCGAATCAATCCGGCTGCGGCCATCTTCTTCATGTGGGGCATCGTGTGGACGGGATACTCATTCGCGGCGCTCGCCCGCCAGTTCCTCATTTACGATCCCCAGTTTCCGTGGTTCACTGCGTAAGTCATCTTTACCTTCTTCCGGGTTGTAAACGGGGACAGCCTCACTCTGGCCACCCATGGGATCCACATTTGCAGTTGACCGAACCTGAGCTGACGAATGCCTAGTTTGTGCCAGACGGCGCTTTTCGAAACCCAGAAGAAGCAGCGTGAGAACCCGACCGCGACTTCGCGTAAGCAGGCGAGGGTGTTCTTCCTTGCCCTCGGAGGCATGACTCTGTGGCAGTTCTTGCCCGAGTACGTCTTCCCAATGGTGGGCTCGCTGGCTTTTCTCTGCTGGGTTGCTCCCAACAACGAGGTCGCGAACTTTGTCGGTGCGGGGTTCGGCGGAATGGGCTTCCTCAATCTTTCCCTTGACTGGTCCAACATCTCCAGCAATGCGAACTTGTTCCTCACGCCGTGGTGGACTCAGGTTGTCATGTTCCTGGGTTTCGCCTGTAGCGTCTGGATCCTGATCCCGGCCGCCAAGTTCGGTCACCTCGGCGAATGGAACAAGCACCTCATGTCCAACAGACTGTTCCTCGAGAACGGCACATCTTATCCCATCACACAGCTTCTCACCGTCGATGTCTCATTCAACGAGACGGCGTACCAGGAGCTCGGCCCCCCTTTCGTCAGCACCCACGTGCTCTGGACCATGCTCATGGACTACGCCGCGTACACCTCAGCCATCGTTTGGGCGGGCTTGTTCGGATACAAGACGATCAAGGGCAGTCTGCAAAAGCTGCGAGAGCGCACAAGGGACGGCGCACAGATCAGCACCCAGTACGGTGACCAGCTCAGCATTCTGCAACGGTCATACAAGGAGGTGCCTCTCTGGTGGTTTCTCGCCCTGTTTGCGGCGTCGTTTGTCTCCCTCGTCACCATCACCGCAACCGGCAGCATGTTCATCCCAGTGTGGACGTACTTCGTCGCCATCGCAACTGGGGCTTTCCTCGTGGTTCCCTTGGGGTACCTCTACGCCTTGAGCAACTTCCAGCTTGCCATTGGCACAGTGAACGAGCTGCTGTATGGACTCATGGTAAACTCAGTAGCCGGTTTCAAAAACCCAACTGGCGCTTCTGCGTACGGCGCCATCGCCGGCAACGCTTGGTATCGAGCACAGCTGAACCTCCAAGACATGAAGATAGGCCACTACATGCACCTGCCACCCAAGACGGTCTTCTTCTCTCAGGTGTTCGGCAGTTTTCTCGGCGTCCCCATAAACTACGCTGTCGTTCGTTGGGTACTGGACACCAAGTTCGACTATCTCACCGGAGCCAAGGAGGATCCTGCTCATCAGTGGACGGCCCAATCCCTCGCATCAAACCTGACGATGGGTGTCCAGTACGTTCTCATCGGCCCGCGCCGCTTGTTCCAGCAGCACATCTACAAAGTGCTCCCCTACGGATTCTTGGTCGGGGCTTCCACCCCTCTTCTCATTTTCGCGCTGCACCGTTTCTTCCCTCGTGCCAAGTTCCAGCTTTGGAACTCGACCATCTTTTTCTCGACGATGGCTAGCTTCTATGGCAACATCAGCACTGGGTATTTCAGTCAGTTCATTGGAGGGTTTGTTGTCATGTTCTGGGCCTATCGCTACAGATACGACCTCTGGTAAGTTGACTCATTGAGCGCATCTTGAAGCAAAAGAGGTACTAACGTTCCGGAATAGGGCCCGGTGGAACTACATCCTGGCTGCAGCTTTTGATGCAGGCTTCAACTTCAACATGCTCCTGACATTCCTTTTCTTCGGCGCAGGAAAGATTGTGACGATGCCCAAATGGTGGGGTAACGACGCTGTCAGTTCTGAGAGGTGTTTTGCTCTTAGTTAGAATACCTATACTATGCATGCCAATCAGTCTCATCGTGTGACGCTATTCACTATGATACCGACGCCTACTTGTAATTATTCACAGGAATAAGAGAAGAATCTGTGATCAGTAACATCGTCAGCGTTATGTTGTTTCTGGATTCAAGTCAAATCTATCTCCCACAGACAATTTGCAGCTTGAAATGACCTATGTCAAGCACAGGTGTAGACTAAGACGACCCCTGCAGTATCAAGCAAATGCCAGGGATGAGCTTGTTACAAGCACTCTATCTCATAAATCTGTTTTTGCATTCTGGTTGCATAGAACTATTCATCTCCCACACGCTTGTACATCTCTTCATTCTCTGGCTCGTACAGCCTCAGAACCGCCGCCCTCTGAACGTTCCCCTTGGCAGCGAGTGGGAATGATTTCTCCTTCTTGCTGAAGATTATTCTCTCTTTGCTCAACTGTCCTGCTCTGTCAATGATATCGTTGCCCCTTTCCACCACCGGCAAAATGGCTTGCAGCGGATCCTCCGGAAGAGCAGACTCATCGTCGACAAGCTGCACTATGGCACACACCGTCTTCCTTCCCGTACCACCGATCATAGCGTGCTTGGCGCTAGGAATCCGCTCGATCTCCTTTTCGAGCACCGCGGGATTGACATTCCACCCCCATTCGGTGATGACCATGTCAATTGCGCGGGAATAGAATTTCCAGTGGTGCTTTTTCGTCGGGTGCTTAACGAAGAGGTCGCTGCTGCGATGGACGTCCTGGCAGTCTGTCGTGATGCCTTCAGCATCGTCCGTTCCCACCGCGGCACGTGACCTACGCTAGTTCCGGAACAACTCTTTTCTAGGTTCGTTCCTCTAACTATAATTATAAGTAACTACGTTATAGCTACTCTTGTTATAATAGAATAAGCTCTTTAGTAACTATAAATATAGCCTTATAGGATATTTCTTAATAGTTATAAGCCTAGCTCTAACTAGACCCCTAATTACTATTTTAAAATAGGCTTTTACTACTAAAAGTATTTACTAAAACTTCCTCTCTCCTACTCCTTCTTTTCTCCTTAATATATACTATCTTCTACTATTTTAAATCTTCTATTCCTATATAACTATAATATCTTCTACTAATATTATAATAGTATTATATTACCTAACTATATATATAGACTTTATTACTTAATATATTATAATCTAAGTAGAAGCTTAAGTAGCTAGAGTCTAGAAGTATATTAACCTAGATAACCCTAAGGGATCTTTATACCTAGGTAAAACCTTATTAGAAAGCTTAATCCTTAATATATATATTACTAAATAAAACTAGGATCCTAACGCCTAGTACCTATAAGAGAAGAGCGCTTATAATTAATATATTACTCTACTTAAGTAGGAGACCCTAGAAGAAGCTACTCTAAGTACTACTTCTAGTATAGCTTCTGGTACTATTACTAGTACTACTCCTTACCCCGTTACTAAGGCGTAGATATTAAACGAACCTTAACCCTTTTGACCTCTAAATACCTTAGTTATAATTAATAAGAATACTATAGGTATATAAGAATAGTATTTAGAGCACTTTTATTTACTTATTATATAAGAATCTAAGTAAACCCGCGAGGATTAAGAGTTTAAGTATATTAACTATCTAGTTATAGAGATTATTACTTATAATATTATTATACTTATATATATAGAACTCCTCGCTGAAGGGGATATAACCCTTTATAGCTTTATGATTAATCTTAAGTACTATTATACGCTAAGCGAGTCTAATATACTTACTACTATTTAAGAAGATTATAACCTCGTCCTAGAAAAAGCGAATAGGAGTATTAACCCTAATACCTAGATTAAGGACTTTAGGGGTATCTACGTCTATTATCTAGCTTAAGCTTCCTATTTAAAAACTTTTCTTTAAGTAATAAGCTATTACTTTATACCTACTTAAGCTAATATAGAAATTATAGATATCCTTAAATAGAAATAAATAGGGATACTAGTCTCTAATATAAGCTAATATACTAATATATTTAAGGACCTCTTATATAAGGATATACTCTACTTAAGAATATAAGGATAAAGCGCTAGGGTCTTTATAACGCTAGCTAGTTATATAGATAGGGCGGACTTATTAAACGTTCCTATATCTACTAACTTATCTAGTAGTAAATAGTACTTATATAGGTTAAGTTATTAATAGCTAAGTATTAATTATAAGTATTTAGAGGTTACTCTTACTAGTTATTATTAGAAGGGCCTCTATATATTAGTAATAGATATCTAGGTAGCTTAGATCTATAACTAGTTAAATAATAGCCCTTAATAGGCTAATCTTTATATTAAACTCGCTTATAAGGGCTAGCTCTATATTATACCTTATAAGGATAAAAACTACTAAAATAATAAGGGGGGGAATAAAGGTTTATCTAAGAAATCTAATATAGCCCTAAGCTACCCTATTAATATAATAATAGTTACTTCTTATTTAACCCTCTTAAATAAGCTTAGGAATGATATAGTTAACTTAGATAAGGAGTACCTAAGTAGCTTTATAACTCCTTACTTAGGACCTTATATATTATATAAGTCTATGGTCCTAGATAACTATAGAGGAATATACCTAGTAAATAATAAGTCCTTACTTATTCCCTTATTAATTAAGTATTATAATAAGGAATAGGTTAATTCTAGAATAGCTTTATACCTAATTATTATAAAAGTATATATATTATTAAGAATGCTTTTAATAATCTAAAAGGTAATAATATAAAGGACCTTATGCTTTATAACATAAGATATATAGAGAACTTTTATATTAATATTATCTCTAAAGTATTACTTTAGAAGATAGGTATCTAGTATTTGGGGTATAATTATATACTTTGCTTTAGAACCCTTAAGAATAGTATTATAATTAAAAGACTTATTAGGAAGGCGAACATCGCCTTCCTTAAATATAGGCCTTATTCCGTATACTCTATTCCTAAGCGAATCCCCTAAAGTATAAATATTATTATTAATACTATAAACTATATACTTATAATATATAAGCATACGTCTTTCGCATTATTACTAGATAGGAGCGATAATATAATGCTTTAATACCTCTAAAGCGGCTACCTTAGCCTTAAAGCTCTTAAGTAGCTAGTATACGCTACTTAGGGGGTAAGGATTAAAGGCCTAATATACCTATAGCACTAATACTATATAGTTATATATACTAAAGAAGTAACCTTAAGACGAATATTAGAAGATAAAGTAATATACCCTTATTATAGAGTTATATAGGATCTTTTTAACTACCCTAAAGGCTTTAACTAGAACTAATAGCTACTTATTATTAAGGATAAATATACTAGATAGCTCTTTATATTTCTATATATTAATAAGACTAATAGTAGCGTTATACTCACTCTATATACCTTTAAATAATAAGTATCTTAATAAAAGGGACTTTTAATTTATAAGATTAGATAAGACGTCGAGAGATTAGTGATGTTACTAGTAGGATATATAGGATATAAGGATTAGACCCGTATAGAAGGAATAGAGGTTAAAATAACCCCTCTATATATAAAGGAACTAAATAGCAGAGGGGAACGGGCTAGTTAGGAAGTTATAACTCGAATAATTAAGATACTTATTATAGCTAGCTTACCTATAGAACTATAGGCTAAAATAGTACTAGTAGCGACGATGCTTTATAATATAAGCCTACTTAAGCGCTATAACTAGTATTCGCTACTATAGATCGAAGAAGAGTAGAGCTACTAGTACTTTCGCTAGTAATAACCTAATAATAGAGCGGCCCTAACCCGCAACCTTCGCTCTTACTAGGGATATATATATACTTATAGCTACTATATATACCCCCTTAAGAGGGAATAAGAGAGAGGAATTAATAAGAGAAGCTTTAAGGTAGTACTATAGGGATATATTAGATACCTAGTAGGATATATTCTAAATACTTATAACCTATATAGCGTATAGATCCCTATATTATAAATAGTTATTATTATATAGAATATAATATTTAATAAATAAACTTTCTATATAAAGGATAAAATAAAAGAGGCTATCTTAGAAGATACTATCTATAAGATAGTAGAAGAGATTAAAGAACCTATATTATAAGTTAATTTTAAACTCTAGATCTTAGGCGTTATAAATAAGAATAAAGCTATATTAATACTTATAACTAAATAATTATTATATTAACCCTTATTCCTATAACTAAGTCTCTAAATAGAAAAATCTTAAAACTTCTAAAGGGATAGGTAAGTTAGAAGGGGGAGTAGCTATTTTCCCCTAATCCTATACTAGAGCTAGATAAAAGCCTAGCTCTAATAGATAGAGTAGTAGATATAATATATATATTAGAAATAAATTAAATAGATAAAGCTATAAGGGAAGTTAATTCTAAAGGGGAATAGATTAAGAATTATATTATAATTAAACTACTCCCTACTTTATAATATATTTCTAAAGTAAGTAAGAGTAATAAGAACGAACCTTTAGATAGGAGGCTCTTAAATCTATTAGTATAGCTATACTAGGATAATAAGGAGAGGGCTAATACTAAATAGAGGTCTAACTAGGTATATAACTAGGAGGGCTATAGCTAAACTTATTAAAGCTAATAACTATATAAGTTACTACTTAGTAACTTATAACTAGGAATAATAGAAAGTAAATCCCGCTCTAGTTATAAGTTTTTACTCTAATATTATATAGAGTAAGAGCAGGTATCTAGCTTCTTTAAGACTTTTATACCTAATTAGTAGAAGGCCTTTTTAGAAGCTAGTATAAGATACTATACGCTCTATAGCTATATACATACTACTATATATAGCGTGAAGCCCGCTCGCGTAACTATAATAATCTATAAATATCTTATTACTAATAACCTTACTAAGCTACTATGCTTATAGAAGGAACTTTTAAACCTCCTATAAGCGCTCCGAACTCGCTTTAAAGAAGTAGCTAAGGTTAAAATAGATAAATTATAAGAAATAGATATATAGCGCGTTATTAATTAAGGAATAATAACGAAGAAACCCCTCCCTTTAAAATAGGTATTTACCTATAAATTTAATAAGGATAATATCCTTAATTAATATAAGGTAAGGATTTATATTTAGAGCGATTAGTAAGAGAAGTCGCCCCTTAAATAGACCTATATAGCGACCCTCGCTACTTATACCTTTAGGGTAGCGATAGTAATTACTATATAGTTTAACCTCAAAGTTAAGTAATTTGATATTATTAATATATTCCTAAATGCCTCCTAGGACCTAAATAAAGACCCTATTATTTATAAACTACTAGATAGCTTTAAATAGCCTAGAAAGTATATTAAACTACGCTATACGCTCTATAGGCTAAGGGATATACTACTACTCTAGTATAAGGAGTTCTCCTTAACCCTATATTACTTAGGCCTTATACCTATAAGTAAAGACTTATATCTCTTTTAGTTAACTAATAAGAAGGTTATTATTATCTTCTATATAGATAACTTCCTTATTTTCTTTTTTAAGAACTATAACGAAGTAGTATAGAGGGTAATCGCTAGCCTAAAGAAGCTATATAAGCTTAAGGAATAAGGCTTAGTTAAGTACTATCTTAGTATCAGGGTTATTTATAACTAAGCTGCGTGAAAAATATACCTTTCCTATAACTAGTATATTAAGAGGGTTATAAAAAGATTTAACTTATTTAACTTAAGAGCGCTAGTAACCCCCCTTATAAATATACTACTTCTAAAGAGTAAAATAGTAGTAATACTATTAGAGGTAAAGGGTTTTTAAGAGAAGATTAGCTCTATACTCTATATTATAATTATAATCTAACTTAATATTACTTTTATATATTCCCTACTCTTAAGATTCCTAACGAACCTCGCTCCTTATTACTTCGCTATTACTAACTAGGTTATATAGTACCTATATTATACTTATTACTTTATAATACGCTTTAGTAACTTAGGGGGTAAGTAGGTATTACTAATTATAAGTAATACTTTATTTATAGATAATAAGGAGATATAGAGGTTATCTTAAGGGTATATAATCTCGCTCTTTAGAGGACTAATCTAGTAGAAGGCTAATTAATAAGCTATAGTTATACTATTAATAATAGAAGCAGAGCTTCTAAGCCTTAAATATATTATTAGGGAAACTATTGCGCTTTAGAGGCTATTTAGGGATATCGCTCTTAAACTTAGTAATATTTAAAAGATTTACTATAATAACTAATAGATAATTCGTCTTATAGTAAGTAAAAAGGAAGGAATCTTAATAAGGCTCTAGTATATTAATATCTAGAATATATAGCTATAATAAGAACACGCTAGAGAACCGTTTATTAGAATATAAATACTAATAAATAATATACTAAGTTATAGTCTTATAAAAGTTCTTAACTATAAGAAATTTAAATAGTTCTATTTGCTCCTTAATCTAAAGGATATATAGAAAATAATTATAATAAATAAAGGATACTCTAAATAAGTCTAAGAGGGCTAGTAGTACCTAATTTTTAATTAACTTTTAGCCTACTAGCTAGTAAGCCTAAGGTTACTCTTATAGGAGTAAAAGAATATAATATACCCTAAAGGTCTGCCCTAAAACGCTAGTTTTCTACTATCTAACCTTAGAGGATTTACTTATACTAATCTATTAGAAGATAGTATAAGAGTAGTAATACCTCTAGTAAATATATATTAATATGACTATTAACTACTTAGTATATTATAATAGCTATATTATTAATAAGCGGACGAGGTATAGGTATACCTATACTAACCGCTAGGGTTCTAAATAGAACTAGGGCAGGAGATAGAGTAGTAACGCTATAAATACTAGAACTACCTATTACCTTAGGAGTCTTACCTAAACCCTTATTATTACTACCCTTCTTTATTATATTAATCTCCTCCTTCTAAATAGTAATAGCCTTATAGAGCGTAGTTCTCTAATAAGCGAGGGTTTATAGGTTATATTAGAAGATAGTTATAGAAATAAAGTATATATAAGATCTTACTTTTCTTACTATAGGGTTCTTTAAAGTCTTAGCTTTAATATATTAGTAGATTATAATAGTAATAGGAGTATTTAGCTATTAATAGGGTACCTTCCCCCTATAATAATAGTTATACTTACTCGCTATACTAAGCGAGTACTTTCTATCTAATAAGCCTAAGAGCTTACTTAAAATATACTAAAAGTAGCGCTCGCTAAATAGGGATATTTACTCTACCTCTATACCTCTACTAGGGGGAGGAGGACTAGGAGGGGGCTCTAAACTACCCTTACTAGTACCCTCCTCTTTATCTATCTCCTTAGGGATTATAATAAAGATAATAATTAGTAATACCCTTATATATAGTTATAATAATAAAGGGATCATAAAAAGGTAAAGCGCGATATACTAGAGGCTTTCTTCTTAGATTACTTAGGAGGATAACCCTAGGGCTTCTTAAGCTCTAAACCCTTACCCTTAGAACTATCCTCTATAGGTTACTTCTACTTCTTCTATCTACTTACTATATTATATATTAATATAATATATATTTATAATAAAAAGGAGCGATATATATATAACTTTATTATTACTCTCTAGGGGAAGAGGGCGCGCCCCTCTGCCCCTAGCTTTATTCTTACCTTTAGTAGCGCGCACCTTCTTAAGGGCTATAGCCTAGCTCGTCTTCTTTTTAAGAGGTATCTATAAATATATTAGTATATTAATATAGCTTTAAATCGCTATGCGCGATATATATATATATACGAGTTAGGGTCGTTATTAAAGCAAAAGTTAGATATATATATAGTTATTATAATATATATAGGGAAGAGTTAAAAAGGTAAGAGGGTGGCTAGGTTATTTTATTTAGAGTTACTATAATAGTAGCTACCTTACTTAAACTAATAAGAGATAATAGATTCTACTACTATTAGTAAGAATTAGTAAATGAAGAGTATAATAATAATAATAATAAAGGTTATAAAAGTAGATAAACTATAACTATTTATACCTCGCTTAGATATAATATAAATAACTTTACTTTATTATTTCCTTTATAAATAGGCTTATTAATAGGTTATTTATATATATATCGCGTTATATTTAGATATTTCAAGGGATATTATATAGTTAGGCGCCTTTTCTAGCTACTACTATATCAAAGGGGGTATATTATAATACCTTTAGTATTATCTATTCCTACTATAGTATATAACCTATACTAGTTCTAGAACGACTCTTTTCTAGGTTCGTTCCTCTAACTATAGTTATAAGTAACTATATTATAGCTACTCTCGTTATAATAGAATAAGCTCTTTAGTAACTATAAATATAGCCCTATAGGACGTTTCTCAACATAGTCGGTGTGCCACCAGACGTGCTGTCGGGTCGCCGTGTACGGGTTCTTCCGGTACGTGCAGTCGTAGATGGCCTCCGCCCCCTTCACGTCTCGCGGTTCCCACACGATGCCGCTTTCTTCGGAGTTGATGAGGAGCCAGTCCCAATCCTCTCGGTCGGCGACGTGACTAAGCGCTGGTCCGGCTTCTGCGGACCCGTACAGGCTATGCAGGCGGCATCTAGCGGATAACGCCTCTCCCGTGTGCTTGCTGAGCGCTCCTCCGGCGAACAAGATGTACTTGATCTTCCTTTCCACGATGTCGAGCAGTTTTGGGTTTTTAGCGATCATTTCCAGGTAGATTGGAACTCCGCTGACGCTGTAAATGTCGGCGTGCTCGATCACCTACTCGATGATATGGGGCGGAATAGGGGCGGGCACCACCGGTCCAAGGACCATCCTCTTCTCCCGGTATAGCGGATCAGTGACGCCGGTGAGCAGGCCAGAGAGATGGTAGATGAGCTGCGTTTGATAGCATCTCTTGGACTTGATCAGAAGCTGGGCGTACGGCGGATGGCCATCCAGGTCCGGAACGAGCGCTTGGGGCTCGCAAATGCTGTAGGATCGATTCGTCCAGACGACGGGCTCCGGAAGACCCGTGGTCCCCGAGGTGTGTCCTACGGAAATGGGGTCGTCGCACCCTTCAGACCAGGTTTTGGTATACGGATAAGGCTTGGGAGGCTCTCCTTCGGCAACAAGGTCGTCAAGCGTCGGCACCTGAACAGACTTCATTGGTCTTGCCTCCACAATCGGTTTTATCACAGCATCCACGCCTTCGGAATGCAGAACCGCTATGGCGTTCATCTTGTCGGCAAGATATGTTGAGAAACGTCCTATAGGGCCACATTTATAGTTACTAAAGAGCTTATTCTATTATAATAAGAGTAGCTATAACGTGGTTACTTATAACCATAGTTAGAGGAACGACCTCTAGAAAAAGGTCGCTCTAGAGCTAATATTAGTTATATATTATACTAAGAACGGGTAATACTAAAGGTATTATAATATACCCCCCTAGATATAGTAATAGCTAGAAAAGCGCCTAACTACGTAATATCCCTTAAAATACTTAAATATAAAGCGATATATCTATAAATAACCTATAAATAAGCCTATTTATAAAAGAGATAATAAAGTAAAGTTATTTATATTAGGTATAAGCAAAGTATAAATAGTTATAGTTTTCTACCTTTATAACTATTACTATTATTATTATAATACCGTTTATTTACTAACTCTTACTAATAGTAATAGAATCTATTATCTCTTATTAGCTTAAGTAGGGTAGCTACTATTATATTAACTCTAAATAAAATAACCTAGCTACCCTCCTACTTTCTTAACTCTTACCTATATATAATATAATAACTATATATATACCTAACTTTAGTTCTAATAATAACCTTATCGCGCGCGCGCGTATATACCTATATAACGATCTTAAAGCTATTATAATATACTAATATATTTATAAATACCTCCTAAAAAGAAAACTAGTTAGGCTATAGCTTTTAAGAAGGTATATACTACTAAAGGTAAGAATAAAGCTAGGGGTAGAGGGGCGCGCCCTCCTCCCCTAGAGAGTAATAATAAGGTTATATATATATCGTTCCTTCCTATTATTAATATATAATATATTAATATATTATATAGTAAGTAGAAAGAAGTAGAAATAACCTATAGAGAGTAGCCCTAAGGGTAAGGGTTTATAGCTTAAGAAGCCCTAGGGTTACTCTCCTAAGTAATCTAAGAGAATAGCTCCTAGTAAGTTATAATCCCTTTATTACTATAACTATATACTAGAATATTACTAACCTCGTTATTATTATAATCCCTAAGGAGATAGATAAGAAGGAGGGTACTAGTAAGAGTAGTTTAGAGCCCCCTCCTAGCCCTCCTCCCCCTAGTAGAGGTATAGAAGTAGAGTAAGTATCCCTATTTAATAAGCGCTACTTTTAGTATATTATAAGTAAGCTTTTAGGCTTATTAGATAGAAGGTACTCGCTTAGTATAGCAGGTAAGTATAACTATTATTATAAGGGTAAGGTACCTTATTAATAAATAAGCACCCCTATTATTATTATAGCCTGCTAATATATTAAAGCTAGGACTTTAAAGGACCTAGTAGTTAGAAAAGTAAGGTTCTATATATACTTTATTTCTATAACTATCTTCTAATATAACTTATAAACCCTCGCTCGTTAGAGAGCTATGCTCTATAAGGCTATTACTATCTAGAAGGAGGAGATTATAGTAATAAAGAAGGGTAGTAATAATAAGGGTTTAGATAGGGCTTTTATTATAATAAGTAGTTCTAGTATATATAGCGTTATTACTCTATCTCCTGCCCTAGTTCTATTTAGAACCCTAGCGATTAGTATAGGTATACCCGCACCTTATCTACTTACTAGCGACGTAGCTATTATAGTACGCTATATAGTTAATAATCTTATTAGTATATATTTACTAGAGGTATTACTACTCTTATATAATATCTTAATAGATTAGTATAAGTAAATCCTCTAAGGTTAGGTAGCAGAAAATTAGCGTTTTAGGGTAGCTCTTTAGGGTAGACTATATTCTTTTTACTCCTATAGGAGCGACTTTAGGCTCCCTAGCTAGTAAGCTATAAATGAATTAAAAATTAAGTACTACTAGCCCTCTTATACTTATTTAGAGTATCCCTTATTTATTATAATTATTCTCTATATATCTTTTAGATTAAGGAGCGAATAGAACTATTTAAATTTCTTATAGTTAAGAACCTTTATAAGACTATTAGCTAGTATATTATTCGTTAGTATATATATTATATTAAACGATCCTCTAGCATGTTTTTATTATAGCTATATATTCTAAATATTAATATACTATAGCTTAGTTAAGATCCGTTCCTTTTTACCTATTATAAGACGAATTATTTATTAGTTATTATAGTAAATCTTCTAGATATTACTAAGCTTAAGAGCGATATCCCTCAATAGCTTCTAAAGAGTAATAGTCTCCTTAGCTATATATTTAAGGCCTAGAAGCTCTGCTTCTATTATTAATATTATAATTATAACTTATTAAGTAGCTTTCTATTAAATTAGTCCTCTAAAGAGCGAGATTATATACCCTTAAGATAACTTCTATATCTCCTTATAATTTATAAACGAAGTATTACTTATAATTAATAGTACCTGCTTACCCCCTAAGTTACTAAAGCGTATTACGAGGTAATAAGTATAATATAGGTATTATATAACCTAGTTAGTAGTAGCGTAGTAATAAGGAGCGGGGTTTATTAGGAATCTTAAGAGTAGGGAATATATAAAAGTAATATTAGGTTAGATTATAATAGTAGTATAGAGTATAGAGCTAATCTTCTCTTAGAAACTCTTTACCTCTAATAGTATTACTACTATTTTACTCTTTAAGAGTAATAGGTTTAAAAGGGGGGTTACTAGCGCTCTTAAGTTAAGTAAATTAAACTTATTTATAACCTACTTAATATATTAGTTATAAGAAAGGTATATCTTTTATATAGCTTAGTTATAAATAACCTTAATTCTAAGATAGTACTTAACTAAGCTTTATTTTCTTAACTTATATACTTCCTTTAGGCTAGTAATTAACTTTTATACTACTTCCTCGTGGTTTTTATAAAATAGGATAAGGAAGTTATCTATATAGAAGATAATAAGGACCCTCTTCTTAGTTAATTAGAAGAGATATAGGTCTTTATTTATAGGTATAAGGCTTAGATACTAAAGGGTTAAGGAGAACTCCTTATACTAGAGTAGCAGCGTATCCCTTAGCCTATAGAGCATATAGCGTAGTTTAATATACTTTCTAAGCTACTTAAAGCTATCTAGTAACTTATAAATAATTAGGTCTTCGTTTAGGTCTTAAGAGGCGTTTAGGAACGTATTAATAATATTAAATTATTTAGCTTCGAGGTTAAATTATATTATAATTACTATTACTACCCTAAAGGTATAAATAGCGAGGGTTACTATATAAGTCTCTTTAAGGGGCAACTTCTCTTACTAATCGCCTTAAATATAGATCCTTGCTTTATACTAGTTAAGGATATTATCCTTATTAAATTTATAAGTAAATACCTACTTTAAAGGGATTAGTCTCTTTATTATTATCTCTTAATTAATAACGCGCTATATATTTATTCACTATAATTTACCTATCTTAACCTTAGCTACTTCTTTAAAGCGAGTTTAGAGCGCCTATAGGAGGTTTAAAAGTTCCTTCTACGAGCGAGGTAGCTTAGTAAGGTTATTAGTAGTGAGATATTTATAGATTATTATAGTTATATAAGTAGGTTTTATACTATAAATAGTAGTATAAATATAGCTATAGAGCGTATAATACCCTATATTAGCTTCTAAAAAGGCCTTCTACTAATTAGGTATAAAAGTCTTAAAGAAGCTAGATACTTGCTCCTACTCTATATAATATTAGAGTAAAAACTAGTAACTAGAGCGAGATTTGCTTGCTACTATTCCTAGTTATAAGTTACTAGGTAGTAGATTATATAGTTATTAGCTTTAATAAGTTTAGCTATAGCCCTCCTAGTTATATACCTAGTTAGACCTCTATTTAGTATTAGCCCTCTCCTCTCTATCCTAGTATAGCTATATTAGTAGATTTAAGGGCCTCCTATCTAAAGGTTTATTCTTATCACTCTTACCTGCTTTAGAAATATATTATAAAGTAGATAGTAATTTAATTATAATATAATCCTCGATCTATTCCCCTTTATAATTAACTTCCCTAATAGCTTTATATATATAGTTCGTTTCTAGTATATATACTATACTTATTACTCTATTTATTAGAGCTAGGCTTTTATCTAGCTCTAGTATAGGATTAGGGGATAATAGCTACCCCCCCTTTTAACTTACTTATCCTTTTAGAAGTTTTAGGATTCTTCTATTTAGAGACTTAGTCATAGGAATAAGGGTTAATATAAGTAACTATTTAGTTATAAGTATTAATATAGCTTTATCCTTATTTACAACGCCTAGGATCTAAGGTTTAAAGTTAACTTATAATATAAGCTTTTTAATCTTTTTTACTATCTTATAGATAACGTCTTCTAGGATAGCCTCTTTTGCTTTATCCTTTATATAAAAAGTCTATTTATTAAATATTATATTCTATATTATAATAACTATTTATAACGCGGGGATCTAGACCCTATATAAGTTATAGGTATTTAGAATATATCCTACTAGGTATCTAATATATCCCTATAGTAGTACCTTAAAGTCTCTCTTATTAATTCCTCTCTCTTATTCCCTCTCAAGGGGGTATATATAGTAGCTATAGGCGTATATATATCCCTAGTAAGGGTGAAGGTTATAGGTTAGGGCTGCTTTATTATTAGGTTACTATTAGTAAAAGTACTAGCAGAACTATTCCTCTTCGATCTATAGTAGCGAATACTAGTTATAGCGTTTAAGTAGGCTTATATTAGAAAGCGTTATTACTACTAGTACTATCTTAGCCTATAGTTTTATAAGTAAGCTAGCTATAGCGAGCATTTTAATCGTTTAGGTTATAACTTCCTAACTAGCCCGTTCCCCTCTACTATTTAATTCCTTTATATATAGAGGGGTCGTTTTAACCTCTATTCCTTCTATATAGGTCTAATCCTTATATCCTATATAGCTTATAAGTAAAATTACTAACCTCTTAATATCTTATTTAATCTTATAAATAGAAAGTCCCTTCTATTAAGATACCTATTACTTAAAAGTATATAGAGCGAGTATAATACTACTATAAGTCTTATTAATACGTGGAAATATAAAGAGCTAACTAGTATATTTATTCTTAATAATAAGGAGCTACTAGTTCTAGTTAAAGCCTTTAGGGTAGTTAAAGAGATCCTATATAATTCTATAGTAAGGGCGTACTACTTTATCTTCTAATATTTATCTTAAAATTACCTATTTAGTATATATAACTACGTAGTATTAGTATTATAGGCATATTAGGCCCTTAATTCGTACCCCCTAAGTAGCGTATACTAGCTGCTTAAGAGCCTCGGGGCTAAGGTAGCTACTTTAGAGGTGCTAAAGTATTATATTATCGCTCTAGTCTAGTAGTAGTATAAAAGAGGTTTACTTATATATTATAAGTATATAGTTTATATTATTAATAATAACATTAATACTTTAGGGGATCTATTTAGGAATAGAGTATAGGGAACAAGGCTTATATTTAAGGAAGGCGAGGTTCGCTTTCCTAATAAGCTTCTTAATTATAATATTATTCTTATAGGTTCTAAAGCGAAGTATATAGTTATACCCTGAATACTAAGTACCTATTCTTTAAAGTAGCGCTTTAGGGATAATATTAATATAAATTTTCTCTATATATCCTATATTATAGAGTATAATATCCTCTATATTTATACCTTTTAGGCTATTAAGAGCGTTCTTAATAATCTATATACCCTTTATAATAATTAAATATAAAGCTATTCTAGAATTAACCTATTCTCTATTATAATACCTAATTAAGGATAGGATAAGTAGGGACTTATTATTTATAAGGTATATCTCTCTATAGTTATCTAGGACTATAGATTTATATAATATATAGGGTCCTAAGTAGGGGGTTATAAAGATATTTAGGTACTCTTTATCTAAGTTAACTATATTATCCCTAATCTTATTTAAGAGGGCTATATAGAAAGCAATTACTATTATATTAATAAGGTAGCTTATGGCTGCGTTAGATTTCTTAGACGAACCCTTATTACCCCCTTTATTAGTTTAGTAGTTCTTACCCTTATAGGGTATAGTATATAGCTAGCCCTTATGAGTAAGTTTAATATAAAAATTAGTAAAGCATAGGTTATTATTTAACTAGTTATAGATCTAGGCTACTTATATATCTATTACTAATATATATAAGCCCTTCTAGTATTATCTAGTTAAGGTAGCTTTTAAGTAGTTATAATTAACGCTTAGCTATTAATAGCTTGACCTATATAAGTACTATTTACTACTAGATTAGTTACTAGTTATAGGAATATTTAATAGGTTAGCCTTATTTATATAGCTAGCTAGTATTATAGAGACCCTAGCACTTCGTTCTTATAATCTTAAGTAGAGTACGTCTTTATATAAGAGGTCCTTGAATATATTAATATATTAGCTTATATTAGAGACTAGTATCCCTACTTACTCTTATTTAAGGATATTTATAATCTCTATATTAGCCTAAGTAAATATAAAGTAATAACTTATTATTTAAAGAAAAGCTTTTAAAGCGAGGGTATTACTCGCTTTAGGAAGCTTAAGCTAGGTAGTATAGGGGTAAACGCCCCTAAAGTCCTTAATCTAAGTATTAGGATTAATACTCCTATTTACCTTTTCTAGGACTTAGATATACTCCTCTCGAATAGTAATAAGGGTATTAGCTTTACTAGGAGCGTAGCGATATTTAAGATTAATAATAAAGCTATAAAAGGTTATATCCCTTTTAGTAAGAAGTTCTATATATATAGGTATAATAATATTATAAGTAACAGACTCTAAGACTAGATAGTTAATCTATTTAAACTCTTAGTCCTTATAGGTTTATTTAGACTCTTATTTAATAAGCGAATAAAAATACTCTAGGTATTATTCCTATATACTTATAATATTCTTACTAATTATAACTAGGGTAGTTAGAGGCTAAAGGGGTTGCGATTTATTTATTATCTATATCCTAGTAATAGACTTAGGAGTAGTCCTAGAAGTAGTATTAGAAGTAGCCTCTTCTAGAGCCTCCTAGTTAAGTAGAGCGATATATTAATTATAAACGCTCTTCTCCTTTAGGTACTAGGTATTAGGAAAGGGCTAGAACCAAAGGGAACTAGAAAGATAATAAATAACATAGCTCTTCTTATAAATAAGTAAGAATATTAAGAGTAGGCTTAAAAGATATATAGAATAATTTGTAGATCTAATTAAAAGAGATTTTCTTAATTAGGTATAGATTCGCTAAGAAATTACTAAAGAACGAGGTATAGGGTTATTAAAGTACTAATAGTAATAATAATAATACTCTCCTTTCCTCTACTATACTCCTCTCCTCTATACTCTACTCTATAGTCTCCCTATAATAAGTTTATATACTAAGGGAGTTTTCTAAAAGTTATATAGCTAAGTCTATCCTATCCTATCCTAATTATCCCCTTAAAACCTTTTATAATATTATAAAAGAGAGTTTTAAAAAATAAATAAAACTATTTTATGGAAATAGTAAATAAACTCTATTTATAGATCTAATTTATTAATAATATCTTCTAAGTAAGCGATCTTATTATTAAGAAGGTCCCTTAGGTTTAACTATCTTTTACTATAAGTTATATCTTTATAATAACCTTACTACCTCTTTCTTTTTATTATACTCCTTATCCTACTCTAATTCTTAGTATAGCTAAAACTACTTACTTTATTATACTAAGCGCGAGAAGTTATAATAATATACTCCCTCGGGCGTATTCTACTTAATCTAATCCTACTAGTTAACCCTCTACTAGATATAGTTTATATAGCTATAGTTATATTTATTTAAAGGACTAGGCCTCTTAAGATATAATAGTATATCTATAAGTATAGTTCTTAGGCGTAGCTTAATAGTTATATTATAACTTAGTATCTATAAGACCTATAACTAAAGCTAATATCTAAAGTATTTAAGCTTATTATCTAGTATTTTAGATAAAGTAGATCTAAATAATACTAATAATCTATAAATAAGTTAAGGAATATCTACTATAGGAGATAGCGTAATATTATTATTATTTCTAAAGTCTATTATATTATTATCTATAGGTAAAGGAGTAAGAAAGTTTAAAGGGAAGAAAGGTGCTTTCTTAAAGTCTTCTTAGCTTAATAGGGTATCTTATAGAGCTATACTATTATTAATAGTTAAGTTATAGAACTCTATAGTAATTATAGATATACATTAAGTAACTAAGGGGATTTCAGAGTTAGAGAATAATATATTATCGCTTAAGGTTATACTACTAAAACATAGAGATAGTAATCCTTTTTAAATTAGAGCTCTAGCTTATTTAATATATTAGAGACTATATATAAATCTATCCCTCTACTAAACTAAATTAACTATATAGGTATTAATTAATAGGAGCTTTTAGAGTTATAGAGGGGCTCCTATCTTATAATACTATATATTAAGATCCTATATAGCCTTAATAAAGCGCTAATTACTATTCTAGTCTTATATAGAGTTATAATAGAAGTAGTAGCTAGTTAACTAATCTATAAAAATTACAGCCTAGTAATAATTACTATAATCTAGTAGAAAGAAGGCTTTAGTAGTATCCTAGAGATTCTTTACCTCTTCTCTTTTAAGCTCTATAGAAGCCTTATTAATTTCTTTCCTAGGTTATTAGGCTAGCTCGTGGATTAAGGTATAGATATTATAAGAGTAGCTCTTAATTATAAATATAAAAAAGGCTATAACCTCTAAATTATTTAACTCCTCTTATCTTATTAGCTTCCCTTATATATTATAAAGGTCTAATAAATATTCTACCTAAGCTAAAGTTATAATAGATAACCCTCTATTATACTAGGTTATTAAGTAATTTATAGATTCTTAGTTCTATTATATATACTATAGGACTACTAATATAGGCTTATCTTTATTTAATATAGGGTTCCTTTTAGGTCTTATAATATTAAATCCCGCTAAGGTATTAATAGGGCTAAATATAATATCTCTCGGGGTAATAGGGGCTAAGTAGGGTAATATAGATAGTTTTATAAACCTAGGGTAGTTAAGATACTTTATAAAGTTAGCTAGTTATTATAAGTTATAATCCTTCTTCTACTTCTTATAGTTATTCCTTTTTTCTATATTCTAGATATTTAGTTCTTTTAATAATCCTTCCTCTCTATCTAACTCTTCTAGATTAGTAGGAACTATTAAACTAGTTTATAAATTAGTATCTATAGGTACTAATAGGTTAATATTTATCTTATTTAGAGAGGAAACCTCTAAGTTTATAAATTAAGGGGTATACTTAGCTATCTAATATTTAATATCTTCTTAAGCTATCTTTTTCTTTATATCTTTATCTCTTAATTTAAAGTATTAATTACGCGGAATTCTATCTATTTTTAGTTAGGTCTAGCTTCTTTTAGGAGGTATTTTATTAGTAAAAGCCTTTAATAAATAATTAATCTAAGCTTAATACCTTATCTTAATAAGCTACTTTAGAGGTATTAGGCTTTTAATATATATAAAGGACCTAAGCTAATTAATAAAATAGAGACTAGAGGCTTATAGTAAAGAGTCTATATATTAAAGTTCTACTAGGTATAGTTATCTTAATAAAACTTCCTTAGCTTTATATCTTAGTAAGAAGCTCCTAGTAATAAATATTAGAGTTTATAGTTATCCTTTAGCTCCTCTCTTTAACTACTAATTATTATAAAACTAGTTTCTCTTATTTTATAAGTTAATTAATAGACCTATAATAACTACCTTAGTAGACTTAGGCGCTTATAGATAAATAAGGAGTATATTAGGGGACTTAGCTTTAATTTAAGTAATTATAATATCCCTTATATCTCTATCTTTAAAATTATCCTCTATACTTCTAACTATCTTATAGTAGAGTAATTAGCTAGGCTTAGTAAGCCTTATAATATAGTAAGTAACTACTAAGATATCCTTAGTATATATTAGAGTCGCTATTTTAAGTATACTAATAGTATTAAATATATTAGCTATAACTCGCTATAAGTACGAGGGGTAAATTATCTCCTCTATTACTTCTAAGGTCTTATTCTAACGTTTAATAAGGATATATTTTAATACTATATTAAAAGGGTCTATCTAACTAGGGATATTATCTATTCTAGGTAGAGGGTATATATTATATTTAATTAGCTAAGGCTAGTAACTAAGCTTATTAAGAGGTCTAAAGCCTAGGATATCTCTATTATTTTATCCCTATACCTAAAACCTACTTATACTTAGTTTATTAGATATAAGCTCTATTAAAAGTCTATTTTTAAGGATAGGAAGGTTTAAGGATCTTAACTCCTAGATCTATATATCTAACGCTTTATTATTATAAAAAATAACTTCCCCTATTATAATATATTAGGAGAAAGGTTAATAAGGGGAAAGCGTGAGTAATTTATAGACTAAAGAGCTAAATAGAAGTAATATTTAAAGAAAAAGAGGAGCTATAATATAATAATTAATATTATATAATTAGTAAATAAATTAAGTTTAAAAGTAAATAATATATATAAAGGAGAGAGAGAAACTAGAGGGCTTAAAGAGTAAGGAGTGCGTTTTTATATCTACTAATTACTTTAATAATATAGTAATTTATTAGTAGCCTATAGAAGGAATAATTAACTC
>JAVHLU010000096.1:0-96286 GCA_036785755.1 Colletotrichum ledebouriae
TATTAGTAGTAACTTCCTTAATTATTTATTAAATTAGCTACTAATTAACTCCTATACTTAATTAGTAAAAAGCTACCTTTTTATAATTTATACCCCTAAAATTAACCCCTATTAAGGGAAATACTTAATAAGTAGGGGGGGGGGGATAATATATAAATCTAGCTAGAATAGGTATCTCTTATATAAGCTAAAATTTAAGCTTCATAAGGTATAGTCCCTTAAAAGAATTTAAATATATATATATTTTTTTTTAGCTAACTAGTAGCTCTATAACTTAGCCTAAATCCTAATTATTTTTAGTAAACTATCACGCCCTAAGGTAGGTACTAGACCCGTCGACGCAGGTGTAATACTAATTCCCTTGCCTCTCTCCCGTCCCCCTACCGAGAGAGATAGGTTACCTGGACCTTACCCTTTTACCAAGCAACCAAGAGGCAAGTCCCGAAACCTGATACTTTCCCTCCTCCCCGTCCTGTCCAGCGTCCGTCCGTCCTCTCCTTTGCCTTTCCGCTGCTTTGCTTTCCCAAATCCAAATCCTCTCTATCCGAGCAATCATCCTACCTCCTTCCCGTACCCAAAACCTCGACACCCGTAATCACCCCCCAAGTCCAATCCAGTCCTCTTCCACCCCCGACGCTCTTTCCTTTGTCGATTCGCTTCGATCGAAACCGGCCTTGATCATTCTCTGTCAATCCCTCCTCTTTCTCTCTTCCATCTGCCCCCGCGGCATTGCAACTGTGAGTTTTCGCCCCCCGTCTCCCCGTCCATTTATTCCCCCCCATCACCCGCCCCGAACGAAGACGCTCGTTCCACGGGTGGTGGAATCGCGGCAACCACCGCCAAAGCGGAGTCAAAGGAGGAAACTCCAATCAAACTGACACGATATGCTCGCTCACCAGGAACGTTCTTCTCTCGACACCACCGCCGCCGCCGCCAAACCTTCAACCTCACTTACCGCTGCCGCCGTCACTGCAACAGTCGAGTCTCCCACCTTTCGCCAGCGGCAGGACCAAGACGACAAGACTCGTTCCGACGATAATCAACCGCGACAACAACCAGCCGCTGCTGTCGCTTCGACGTCTGCTGCCGCCGAGTCGTCCTCAGTTCCATCGTCGTCAAAGGCTCCAGCCCCCCGATCAGCGACTACGATGCCTCAGTACACCTCTCGCGATGTTGGCGACCCGTCGCAGATCAAGAAGAACAAGCAGTCGATGGCCGACCTCAAGTTGCGACGATTGACAGAACTGAACAATCGCCTTCGCGAAGACCTCGAAAGGGAACGCATCCCCGTCAGCAATGCTTCTAAGAGGTAGGTCAATAATCAATTGATTGACAGCGGATGTGAATGGAGATAATTCATCGCGTCACTTGGATAAACCGGCAACTAATTCATCTCACAGCATCATTGCCTACTGTAACAGCACGAGGGACTACATGGTCCCGTCCGTCTGGGGCGCCGTCCCCCGCGGCGAAGATCCCTATGCACCACAACAAAGCGGCGGATGCTGTTTGGTGATGTAACAAGCAAAGCAAGTTCATGGCAAGCGATGTCGTTTTATCGGAACCATCGAGAAGATCCGATCGGATCGTCATTGTTGTTTTACGCGTGGAATACCAAGCCCCCGAGGGCCACCGGGCAATGCAGCACAAACCTCCCGGAAACAGCGACCAATCCCCCATCCTGAAGAGCGAAAAAAGGACGATGTTGTTTGTTTTATCGCGGTCGTGGAATCATCGGAAACCAACAAAAGTCCTAGACTAGCGCGGAGTCGAAGAGGAAACGAAAACGAAAAGTACCCCAGGATTGGGAAAAGACAACAAAAGGGTCGGACGTGTGTCAGCCAAAAGAGACGGCATACTTTGTCCACCTCTGGATGGACCAGCAGTCGCAGACAACGGTCGACAGCGATTACGGGTCAGTAATATCTGGGAACGAAGGAGCTTCGGCGTGAGGGAAACGGGAGGTGGCGAGTCGGGATGCGAGGAAAAGAGGCAATGGCCCCCGCTACGATAATGCTTCTATGTTTCCTATTCTATTGTTATTGGGGAGAGAGGAGATGGTTGTCGGTGAGGCAGGGCTTTATTGGCGGACAGCTCTTCAGCATGTAATAATTCTCTTGATGTTCTGTACTCTTTTTCCTTCTTCGGGTCTGTCTGCTACACCCTTTTCCCACTATATCCCGCACCTAGGTGTGTGAATAGCTTCAATCCATCAATACCTTGTCTCCCTGACTATTTCGCGTTCCGCTATCAAATTTTCTTCATGGTGTGTAAGTTCACGATGCGCTTATGCGGCCACTACACATGCAAGCAGCTTCAGCCTCCGGATCAAGGATGGGTATCACAGCCTCACTTTGAAAAGGCACACCACCAAACGCGCCGTGGAGCCACGAAATCACCCGCATCTGTTGTGGTCCCATATCAGGTCATTTCCGCCAACCAATGGCTACATTGGCTGGACCAGGGGTTAATGGGTTTGAACCACATCTGTCAGCGACCGCCGACTACACCCAGCCAGCCTGTCGGCCGAGTCGTCGGCCTCGGAATTTGTTGGCGGCACAGCAGTTGATCTCTTGACTTGAGTGCACTCAGGTAGTTGTTGTGGTCCCGAAGGCCTGGGAGTGGGAGAGGAAAACCACGGCCGAGACAGAGATATCAGGCTATGCCCACTCAGAATAAGCAAGAATAAACCGTCAGGACAAGCTTTTTTTTCCGGGGGTGTTCGACCTTCAAAATTTGCGCGTGTGTGCGAGATTTCTCAACCTGAGGATATCTGAGACATATGCAGCGTCCCATTTCCCATCGTATTGTTTATTTCGCGGACATGGGGTCTAAAATTTTTTTCGCCTACCAAAAGACGTTTGCGCCAGTAGACAAGGTAGGGCAAGACACGAACGACGACGAAACTTGCGGACGGACTAATCAGGAGCTGCAATATGCGGCTATTACTGGGTGGGGATCGGAGGGGGGCGGCCAGGGAGAGGAGAGGGATCGAAGTTCGAACGGTAAGACCGTAAGAGGACTTTTTCCCCATAGTTCATTTCAATTCCGCCCGGGGTTTGGTGGTGGTCAGGTCACATCGGTACCAAGGTAACTCGGTACGAAGTTAGGGGCCCTGTTCAACTCATCTTGCTTGCAGTCCGGTAACGCAAGCCACTATTGGATATAAGCCTCTCTTTTCTCTTAGGGGGGGTCATATATCTCCATCTCCCCTTCTTCTTCCTATTCATTACGAACATTCAGAGTTTCTACGATATTGAACCTGGTCTACCAAAGAGCAAGGTCTCCCTCTCACTTTACGACCATCAACCGAGACCCGCAGGTTCGACTCACAGTCAGCAGCTCTTCTGCCAGTCTGGCCAAAGCTTCGTGCGCTAGTAGGGGATCTTGGCGAAATGGGCAAACGGCACTTTACTGGTGGTCAGGTACTCTGTCTCCTTTTGTCCATCCTCCCTCCCAATCACCGCGCGACTTTGCGTTGCATCAAGACTCCACCGGTACCTGAATTCCTGCCGGGCCTTCCTGCACGGCTTCGGAGGCCGGAGCCACTTTCTGCCACAAGCTCTCTCCCCATCGTTCTTTCTCGCTTGTTGGCGAGGAAAACAACAGCGATTTTGCCCGTTTTCTGTCACGCTAGCCGGTGTGGTGTGCGTTCGCCAGTGCAAGACGAAAAACTGTTTAACCCCATTATGCACTTTCCGGGGCAATCTCCTCTGGCAGGCGGCCTAAGCAGTACGTGCAGGTGGTTTGCCCAAATTTACCATCCGCCGCCGGCTACTTTTATTTTTCCCTTTCCTGTCTGTTTCTTTGTCAGCTGCACATAGGTGGCTTGCATCTATCTAGCTTATTTACCCGCTTTTTCTTTCATATACCAAGACCTGGCCACAGCTTCCTCCTGGCTTCTCACCCGTCCCGTCTTCTAGTGTAGAACGGGGAAAAGAAAATATGGTGGCGGTTGAAGGCGTTCGGCCCCCCCACCCTTCCTTCATCCGACTGGGACTCCCCGCTTTCCCGGGGTTTGCTGACGACCAACTTGAACCACCGCGCCGCCCGATGACGCAGGAGGAACCTTCCTACAGCAAGGTCCTCTGCCCGGATAACCCCCCCTTCCCCCATTCTTTACCACGGCTAACCGCGTACCATCCGAACCGTTGAAGCGATCTGTGGTATGTCAATCTCGAAAATCTCATCGTGACGAAAGAGCCTTTATTCGCCCGTTAGACGTTTGAAGTCTATCGAGCTATTTGCGAAGATAATCTTCCCCGCATCTGCGAATCAGCGCCTCTATCGGCTGCGAGTCGAAGGGAAGGACCCGAGCACTCCAACTTGACGAGAAACGGGCGAAGAAAGCAAGGACGATCTGAAAGAGAGGATTCGCAACTCTGCTGTCCATCACTTTCCATCGCAAATCCGAGCCTAGATGACGGAAACCACGTCGGTGCAGGCGCCTTTCCCCCTTCCCCGCGTAGCCATCCAGTTCTGCACCCAGTGTAAGTGGATGCTTCGCGCAGCTTATGTAAGTCGCCCTCCGTGTGAGCCGGCTCCTTCCACCCTGCATCTTCCTTCCTGCCTGCCACTAGCTCAATCTTATTGCAAAAAGCGCCAGTCCTACCCTGCCTCGGTGAAGAGACACGGCAGCAAATGACCTCATTCTCCATCGCCCAACGTTCCATAATCTCGCTCTACCCCAACCTACCTGTGCTCCGTCACACATCGCCTCGCATATTGTCCCTAGCAACTCCCAAACAAATAGCCCACAAGCTTACATCTCCAGTTCGCCCAAGAACTCCTCTCAACGTTCTCAACCTCAATCGGTGAGGTCGCCCTTCAACCATCGACAGGGGGCATCTTCACCGTAACCCTGACACATCTCCCCGAAGGCACCACAACGACCGCAACCAAGATCCTCTGGGACCGCAAGACGGAAGGCGGCTTCCCCGAGACCAAAGAGCTGAAGCGTCGTCTGCGGGACGTTATCGAGCCCAACAGAGACCTGGGCCACGTCGATCGGAAACACAGCCAGGCTACACCCCCCAGCACCACCGCACCAGATCCCACAGAGACAGCCGCGATGTCTGAAGACAAGGACGACAAGACGACCCAAGGAGGCTTCGCGGATAACCTGCCATCGGCATCAGAGGTCATTCCCCACCTCAAGAAGCACCCGGCGAACGCAAACAACCAGGTCGAACCCAGCACAGAGAAGAGCCCCTTCGACGACGCCGCGCGCGCGGCGATAGCTGCCGCTGGAGCGAACAAAGGGCAGCAGGGCAAGACTGAGGTATTGCCCCCCGGGCAGAAGCCTGGGAGCCAGAAACTGGAAGAGGAAAAAGAGGCTTGCGATGATTGTGCTTGAAAAAGGCTGCCTGGGTGTCAGTTCCTGGCTGTGGTTCCTGAACACGCGTACGCAACGATACTTCCCGCCACGGGAGGTAATGCGGACGGACGCCATTGGCATTCCCGCGTCATCGTTGGCCAGGCGACAGTCGGATTATGGGGGCGAGACAGCCTTAGGGGCGTGGATTCTCGCATTAGCAGACAAGAAATGCCGTGATCGACGACGGGAAGGCCGTCCCGCTCATCCTTTAACGACACATAGGAGATCTACGTCGAGGGTCGGGAGCGGGTTTTCGCATACAAATCACCTAGGACCTTTAACATGACATTAGTCACTAGAAGTAAAAACCCTAAGAAGCAAAGGCTTTGCATCGTAATTGACATGTCGCAAGGCATCCTATCCCGGAGCATCGACGAGAACCTGACCACGCCGGGTCAAAAGCAGTCCTGTGAACGCGTTGTGTACAGAAAGACCGCGAACCTGGGTCAGAACGCCAGATCCCTCATTCCAAGAGGGCGCCCAGAGGCGCTGCCCTGGACGAAAGTCTCGCTATTCACCCCCCGCCAGCGGACCACGTACCTTTCGCGGCATGACAGAGAATGGAAATCAGGAGGAAAAAGTACGAGTACAAGTTAGAAAAAAAGAGAAATGCCGTTCTCCAAAACCAAGGCTGGCTTTGATGGCTGGCCGCTGCAGTGCTTCTCCCCCCCACCCCCCAACCCCCTTGGTCCTCCGTATTCTCACATGCCAAACCCGCGAAACCTAACCTCAGCTGTCAAGCTGAAAATTTGCTTTTACATAATGAAGACTTAGGAAGTGAGGGAGATCTGTCGGGCGATAACGGAAAGATGTCAAGTCCGAGACTTGTGGCCGAATACCCGGAGCCGCGAACATGAGTAGGGATTCAACGTCAGTCGATGGCCCTGAACAAAGGCGGTTACCAAGTGTCGCGTAGTCTTCGGGCAAATTGACGCAGTTTCAGCAGTGGTCATTGGCAAAACCAAGATAGTGACTTAACAAAGCGTCCATGTCGAGGTTCTTTTCTGCGGCATGGCCCGCAGTCACACATTAAGAGACCCCGTATGGTTCATGTCCACCAGGGCTCGCACGGAGACACATGAGCTGGTATGGAAACCATTGCAAATTCCAGTGTTTTTGTGTGTTTATCTTCAGCTACCAGACAGCCGTAATCGTGAACAGTTGCGCGGATTGTAATCGGGCGGAGGGACTCGGGAAGACTCGGACAGGTTGAAGAGTTGACGGAGAGAGACCCCTGAGGGGGCCCAGAAAGCGGGAGGACGAAAGAGGCGGGGGCGAGCCGCGTTGATGGGCGTAGTCGTGGGTTGAGATGGGCGGGGAGGCAATTAACGACGGCCGAACCTAAAAGACGTATGTTGGAATAAACTCTTGGTATCACTTGGAAGCGGACTTCCAGGAGGGTGTGACTGGTCGGCTGTTGCCTCCGAGACCACCGGGGACGTACTTTTGTTTCTTCTCAGCGGGTTTCAAGATCTGTTTTGTTACCATGTCAGCAATCTGTATGGGCCGGATAAAAACCATGACACCAACCTGGAAGGAGCAGAGTAAGCTCTCGTCGACACTCATCATGGCTCCAGCATTGTCAAACTCTCCACAGTAATTGGGTGCACTGAACAGAGTAACAAGCTGGCGCTTGGAAAAGAATTCATATCCGTCCTCGACGACCTGGTGGGCACGGCAGATCAGGTCCATATCGTGCTTCTGCAAAAAGCGAGACACGACATCAGGACCGAAGGTGAAGGAAACACCTCTGTCATTTTCACTCCAGCCGGTGATATCCTTGTCAGGGTCAGACCACAAGAGGTCGCAAAGAAGACCGCAGTCGGGGATCTGTAATATAGCGTGTCAATCATTTGTGAACATCGCATGAGGCGCCAAGACTTGGCTCGGGAAGAATGGCACATACGTCAGTGGGGCGCATAACACGGCGAATCTGCTCCATGGAGTTCAGATCAGGGCTGAGACCACCGTGCATGGTGAAGATCTTCTCGTCAATGATAGCGGCAATGGGAAGGCAGTTGAAGCAGTCGGTGAAGGTCTTCCACAGCTTAATGTTGTACCTGCGCTTGCACTCATCGTAGAAGCCATAGATACGGTTGATGGAGGCACACTCGTGGTTTCCGCGGAGAATGAAGAAGTTCTCGGGATACTTGATCTTGTAGGCGAGGAGCAAGCAAATGGTTTCAAGAGACTGCTTGCCTCGGTCCACGTAGTCACCGAGGAACAAGTAGTTGGCCTCGGGAGGGAAACCGCCGTACTCGAAGAGACGTAGTAGGTCGTAATATTGTCCGTGAATATCACCGCAGATCTGAATGAGGGGTCGGGCGTCAGCAGGTCTGTACCATTCGAGGAAAACAAAGCGAGGAGAGTGTCAAAGTCAGTGCAGGCCGGGGGGTTTTGCTTACCTTGATGGGAGCTTCAAGCTCCAGGAGAATAGGCTGAGAGATGAAAATCTCGCGAGCCTTGGTACACAGGTAGCGAATCTCAGCCTCGAGAAGCTGGACCTGCTTGCCGGGACGGCTTCCTCGAACCTCGAGGAGACGGTCGATTATCGAGTCAAGGTCGACCTCATGTTGGTCCGCCATCTTTTATCCTCACCAGCCAGAAAGATGGCCCGCTGATACCGAGGAGTGAAATTCGCGTTTGCAGCAAGCAAGTGTACCAGGCGTGTACGTTTTGCAGCGGCAGTAGACAAAATACGTCCTGGTTACGGGGTTGATGCACTTCTCGTGACTGTATCAACAGCGCGAGGTCAGTACGTGACGCGAAGCACAGAATATTGTTGGGAATGGGATGCGCAGCGGCCAGAGCCGGCCGGTAGTGAGGCGAGTAGGCCGGGGAGGGGGAATGAGGAGGGTACGGGGCGAAAAGACTTACGGCGAAGTGATCTCAGCTCTTGGATAGCCTTTCTTCCTGTCGGGGAGAGGGCGGCAACAAAAAGGCGGATTGTTGCCAATCTGCGCAGGAAGTCTGTTGTGTGGTAGTGTATATCGTCGTCGATGAGAAAATTTCCGTCGTCCCGTTGCGGGATCGTGTTCGCCTGGGTATTGAGGGGAAGAATTCGCCGCTGAGAGGGCACTGCCTGTTGATAGCTTCGATTGTTTCAACAGGAGCCGCGAAAGCCGTTGTCAGCGGAGTCGATAGCCGTCTGAATGAATATTCGTCGGTTGAATGAGTATGCTCGAGAGATGAAAATCTCTATTTCGCGTTGTCGTCTTGAATAGACGTATCGTCGCCGTTGGGTCAAATGTGGCCTCGGGTGGGAAAAAAAAAAAGAGGCTTTTGGGGGGAAGGAGAGATGAGGGTGGGTTTGAGGGGAGGATTTTCGTGTTTTGTGTTGGGCGGCGGGCTGCTGGGTCGGAAAGGCAGGCACAGGCCGAGAGGCAGAGGCAGCGGCAGAGTGGCAGTGGGCGCTGGGCAGTGGACGGGAGAGAAGAGATGGAGGGACGTGGATCACTCTTGTCTCTGCGCGAGAGTGAGGGGGGCGGATTCGTACAACAGGGGGTGGTTTGTTAAAGAGGGATAGTGCTATGGGCACTATGCGATCGCTGGGAGCTGATTTTGCAGGTGTTATGGACTCGGGCTGCTTGTGGTTGAGTGCAGCAGGGCCGAAATGTGGTAGAGGAACGGGCAGATCAGAGGGAAAAAAAATCCAAGATAGTTCGGGTAAGAAGAAGATGACGGTCACGATTTACTCCCTTGGCCTGCGCAGACAGCAGAAATGAGATACTAGATGGGAAGGACGAGGGTTTCGCTGCAGCCCAAGGGGAAAAAAGAGACCGAGAAAATGTCAGGGATGGCGAAGGAGAGAGAACCGAAGAAAAAGTTAGGAAGGGAGATCTGGAAGGAAAAAAATTGGGGTCAGTGAGTGGTCGAGACTTTTTTTTTTGTTCCTGCTCTTCCCGTCAGCTCCTTCTTTAGCTACCTACCTACCTACCTTCTTACCTTACCTGCATACCTAGGACTTAGTTTCCTCAGCTAAGGTGCCTACCTACCTACCTACCTTGGTACATCAGCTATGGAGAAACGGCATGAGCTACTAGGTGTGTAATGAAGGTGAAGATACTCAAGATGGATTGTGCCTCTCACCGGCGTGCTGAGGTTCATTCCTACCTGTTTCGGTAATCAAGAGCATGCGCGTCGCTGGGGTGGTGTTGGTCTGCCGCTAATGTGTTTGGCAAGGTGCACTGCACAGATACCTACCTGACCTTCTGGTACCAGGTGTGTAGCGGTGCCGTCGGGTGGTGGTCTCTCGTTTCTCACCGAGCTCACTAAGCCCATCAGCCAGTAAAGTGCCTATCTAGGTAGGTGGTAGGTAGGGTAAGCAAATGTCAGGTTGAGCAGACCCGTCTCTCGCGGCGACGGGAGGAATGGGAAAGCGCGACCCGGGCGTGCTTGCTAGGGGCGTTGCTTTCTGATCGCGCTTTGCTTGTCTTTCTTGCCTTGCCTTACCTTAGCTGTGCATGCTTTCTCGGGAGAGATTCCTTAGGGCCCTTTCCACTAATATTTCAAGACTGACCACATTTTTGGGGGCTGCCTGTATCCGTCTTCAGTGATTTGCCATCCCCCGGGGTGGAATCAAGGTAAATAGGTAGGTACTTTGGGCTTGGAGGTAAGGCAGTCGCGATAAGGTGAGGAGGTTCGGTGGAGCTGGTTGCACACGGCATACACAGGAACTTGACCGATTTCCAAGAAGAAATGATACTAAACCACCATCTGCCATGCCATGGCATTTTAACTGTTCCACTTTCTAAAGGTAGGTGACTGCCAGGGTCAGCTACAAGGGACCACAGGGGAGCTCACTGAGCCTGAAAGCTTAAGATGGTACCTTAACTGACTGGAGTTGCTTTCCCAGAGAGTACCACCTCGAGTCGAAAAACCCACTGGAGTCAGCCTGAAGACAGGGGCCCGCTGAAGCTGTTGCTAAACTAGTCTCCCGCGTGTTCACCTGGCCATCCGAGGTACGGTCACCTAGCAGGGCCTGCCCAGATGAACTCAGCCTCCCCCTTCCATTACCTTAATTACCTAGTCCCACCTCCTGTTCACGAAATTCACCGGGTTGACGGGCTTGTTTCCCATCTTCCGCAATCCCTGGCTTCAGCGAGACCAAGAACTTTTTTCGGGCAGAAATCTGTAAATTGGTATTTCCAGAAAATGGATATTCGGGCTAGTTGGGCTAACAATCAAGCCGAGTTTTCCGCCTAAGTGAGATTTGTATTCGTTCATGCGGGTTGCGTTCATCTCCTGAAATATGTGTTAGTGCAACGTCTTATCATGTCAGTAACTGCCTTTAAGTAGCTTGCATAGGTTATCAACGACTCGAGTTTGATACCGTCCAGGTTCCTTGCTTGATGCTGGCTTACGCAGTTGCTCAGCTAGTCCTTACGCTTTGCACGCATACATCTTGACACTGCCTGTGTTGGAACTTGCCTCACAACCCGCCGCCTTCCACGGACCATTGGCACTCCTCTTTTCTCATTTACCTTACCTATGTCACGCATTTTATTTTTCTTTTTGCCCATGCCATACTTGAAATCTTGCCTTGCCGCAATACGCATTTACAAAAAAGCATAGAACTGACGACACAGTATGGGCTTGTTGCACCGGACTCAGCCTCATTCTTGATATCACCCAGTCATTGCACCTCTGTGATGCCGACAGACTCGACCAAGACCAAGGTCCAATAGCGATCAACCTACTCCAAACGGGTTGTTCCCCCAACAGCACGGCCGCTCGCCGCCGTCCAACTGCGAAGTATCCACCATCCATTCGTGCTTCTCCTCGACTCTGTCCGCGACCAGATCCCGAGTGCTATGCCTCAACTTAACACCATGATCATCAGGGTCCGACCCCGAATCGGTCTCCGGAAGCTCATGTCTCGCCTGCTTGAGGCCTGACAAGGGGCATTCTCCGAAACCACTCTTTCAACCACGCAGCATCGCATTCATTTGAAGATTTCTCCAACATGCCGCCAGAAAGTGAAAATCACTACCGTGTAGCCTGTACTCAATCACCATTTTGCTACTGACCACGACGAGACCCTCACATACGCTTCATTTTCATGGCAACATGCGGCATGCTGTACGTCGAAATTTGGTCAGTATTCGGAGCATATCGCCTCACTGAAGCGCGCTGCATTAACCATGGCGTGGGCGCTAAAAATCACGGACATCGAGTGACTTCGGCATCGCATCGACCGTTCTCAGCCACACCAACACCCGATCACTGCGTCTGTTCTTCAATCTCACAATCCACAATCCAGAGACGCCGGGTGGGGGGTTTCTTACCTACCTAGTAGTCTCCCCGCATCCACAGCCGTCTGTGAGTGACAACCTCACACCTGGCAGATCTCGATACAAGACACTCTTTTCCTTTCCTTCGCCTACTCAAGTGCTCATCGCCAGCTTTCGCGATTCCCCACAAAGACCCAAGTCGTTTAAGCGATAGAGATGGCGCCGAGCAAAGTTCGTACGGCTCAAATCACGACCTTATAGAAGAGGACCTTGGCGAGAGGCCGCTGTCTGCACAGTCTTGTTCAAGGAGCCGCGTCAGTCGCGCAGTTATGGGAATCCCGCAGGTCGACTCCAACAAGTAAGCCTTTTCACTGAAACCGCAAGTCGAGGCAAGTCATTCGGCGGGCCAGATTGGCTAAGCTGGTCCCCTTTCGACCGTCAAGCACACCAAGCAGGATTCCTGATCAGACGGGCCCATCAACCGGCTTAGATACGCCAGCCAGCCCACCATTTCCGCTTCACCGGCTCGGCGCCTATTCGCTCTCTCGTCTGGAGCCTTACTTTAGCACAAGGTAGCCAACCAAGGCTAATAGCGGCTTCCCTGCAGCAGCCAGAGCATTCAAGGTTTGAGCGACCAATACCTGAAGCGGTCAAGGCGAAAATTTGCACGGGCACTTCATTGTCGAGAGTCATCACCCGAAAATCAGGACTTAACCTGCCAGTCGAATGGAGGACTCGACCTCGCTGCATTGCAAATAATTCACCTGATCCTGTACGTCGCACGGGACGTCCCATTCCTTTTCCCACTTACAACCAAGACGAAATGCGGGACGCAATCAGATCGGATTGTGCCGCACGACCGACTTGGAACGGCAGAATACGGTCGATATTGCCCGATAGGCGGCGGGGATTAGCCACGACGGCGGAGCGGAGGCGTCGGCCACATAAGAACGAGACCGACTACGTCACGCTCAACCCCAGCATGCGTACTGTATGCTTGCCTGTCAGTCAGGCTGCATCGATGGCCGAAGTACGACATGTGTGGAAAGTGCGTCAGGGCCATGTCGTGCAGCGCGGCTTCCAAGCTTTCTTGCAGCAGCAGTCGTTCTCTCAAACTGACTCTGCCCCGCGGCCGGCACCGAAAGTCGTTCTGGGCCTACCCCTCCATCCGAAAGCTGTCATGCCAAGTGGAGGGGAAGGGGCCGCTACCAGCCGACAAAGTAGGACGAGTACATGGAGGAGGAAGTGACCTCAGGCATTACAATCCAGCCCTCCAACTGGTATCGATTCTGGAGATCGGGCGGAGTCTGAAGTTCTACTGGGGCAGGACCCCACCGCCCTGCTTCGTCTCCAGCCTGCCCAGTCAGCGCCGCAGAAAGCAGGCACTCACATTTCTCAATGCTCACGTTCTGAGTTCTCTAGCACCACAGACCCAGACGCAAATCGCCCATTTCTTTCAGCGAGCGCATCACATGACTACCCGGCGACGTCCTATCCCATACCCAACATCCTCAAGCCTGCGGCGGCATTGGCTGAAAATTCCACCTCCTCGCTCTGTGATTCCCTTCATCAACTCACCGGCTCTATTGGTTTGTCCTTGCCCCCACGACACATCTTGAGCGACGTGGCAACGCATCCTTAGTGCCCACCTTCTCCCTCAACCCTCCCCCCTCCATGAGCTTGGACTTTCTTACTGAAGTAATGTCGGTACTTTGTGCCATGCCTGCTCAGATGATGGGATCCCCAATTGACTTTGAGGTTCCTTATCCACTGATTCGTCGCCTGTCGGACACTCACAGCCCCACGAGTCAAACTCACCGCCGGGTTTTAGTCAGGACGTCCGGTTCTTCAGCATGTCGATGGATCCCTGCGTCGTCTTCAACCCGTTCGAGCTTGCTCCACTGCCAGTAGGAACTGCGTGCTTGTCAAGTGATTGGCATCGTATCTGCTAATACTGTCCATCACATCGTTCTAGATCGCCGCATAGTTTTGACCAGATCACGAAAGCGCTGAAGTCACACAGAGCATAGCCGGGAGTACCATGTACGCCCCCGCTAGGCCCTAGGATGCAGTTTGACTCAATGTTCTTTCTTGTCTTCGTGCGGAGAGGCATATTCCTCCAAGTGACTATACCGAAGTATCATCACTGACCCGGGGCTGGGGGAGATTCCAGACGCAACCAATGGCCAAGTATAAATAGAAACCTCTTCTTCTTTCTCTACTGGGTTAGGCGCCCTGGAGTTCCTCCGAGGCTATTGACAAGTATGAGTGGAAGCAGTGTTCGTGTGAAAACACGACTCTCGAGCCATTTTTCTCTCTAGCACACAATATAACCAAAAGCAAAGTGACCCAGGCACAGTGGTAACCTAACATTTGGAACTATCTGTCATTCCAAAGTCACTAGGCTGCGAATCTTGAGACGTTGCAGCTTGGTCTAAAATGGCCCAACCACGTGGAGGAGACTTGTCCTTCATGTTTCCCACTGTTTCGGACAGCCCCAGACGACTGCTTGCTTCCTTAGACGCCCCCCCCCCCCCCTTTTTTTTTCGAGTGTGCATGCCTCAGTCACATTCTTGCGAAACGTGAGAGCAAGACACATCATGAGAGACCAAAGGTTGAGAAGTTCCGATTTTCTCTTTCTTTTCCTTTCTCCTACTTCTCACATGGACAACTAGTATATATCGTTTTGCGCGAGCGCGCAGAAAAACGGGAAGGACCCTTTTGCTTTCGCATTATCTCATTCCAATAACTCACTTTCCTTCCTCCCATAAAAAGAGCAAAAGCCGAACTGATTGTTGTAGAGAAAAGGGGCACCAACTCATCCCCCTTCGCAAGTCCGCCTTCAACGAGCAAACGCACACCGATAAGAGAATAAGTTACCGCGGAAGCAAAAAGAGAGTTTTGTTCGTGGTTCCCGTGATCGAAATCCCTCCCATGGGGGGAAAATAAACTAAAAGAAAAACCCCTTCACCGTCCAACGCCCATCCAGCCATGATCGGGGTGTTTGTCTTCTCATTGCGTGTGGTGTATGCGGTAATCTTTGTCTTAGCAAAAATAACCCAGCCCAACGTAAGATGTTTCCCCTCACCATTTCTTGAACGCCATCAAAAACAGAAACAGTAAGGAAGAGAAGCTGAAAACTAAGGGAACGCTGTCGAATAGCGTGTGTAGTTAAAGGATGAGTGTATGGTAAAGAAAAGGAAGCTGTCGGCGACAGCACTGTGCCGCATCGAAGACGGTAGTCGTGACGTGTGGGGGAGAGAGAAAAATAGACAGGACAGGTATACAAATACAATTTCATAAAACAACAGTTCGTCACGCGCGTACGGTCGCTTTCCGAATCCGCAATCGGAGGCGAGATGTATAGGAAAGGGGGAATATTGTTCAGCGCCGCCTGGCCGAGGATCGCGCACTCGTGCGCTTACGCACCTTGCTATTAGACTTGGCTTTGCTGACGATGGTGTCGGCGGTGATCTCGCCGCTGACGGTAGGCGAAGCGGTGATAGTGCTGTCCTCTACGTCGAAGGCAAGGCCCTCAAGCTCTTGCTCGTCCATGTCAGTCAAGTCCTCGCTGAGGCTGCGGATGGCTTCACGACCTGTCCACTGCTCCTCAACAATGGTGGTGCCCTTGGGCTTGAACTCCTTGAAGTACCAGGGCACACCGCCTTCGGAGAGCGGGTCTGTTGACTCGTTACCCAGGCTGCCGTTGGATTGCGGCGGTGTGGGAGGCGCCGGTTGCGATGGCCGACTGATTGGGATGTAGCCGTTAGTTTCTGGCGGGGTATCTGATGGCGGTAACACGATGGTCGGTATTCCACTATCAGACTTTTGTGCCGCCTTGCCATTGCCTTCATGGCCTGCCACTGACGAGTTTGAAGAATGTACGTCATTAGGCTTCTCCGGCGTCGATGTGTTGACTTCAATATTGCCTTCATCATCCTCTTCACCTTCAGCGTCGACGTCCATTTCATCAACCTTAGGGGGTGCCATTGCATCCTCTTCTTTGTGCTTTTCTTCGTTGTCATCGTTGGCAACAGTTATCTGCAGACCCTCCTCATGTGGTTGTGTCTTCTCCGGTGTCTGCTCCGCCGCTGGTGCCTGCTCCGGTTCTTGTTCTGGCTGGGGCTCTGGCTGTGCTTCGTCGGCTGCGTCCACCATGATGGTGTCTTGGCTGGGCTCTGTGCTTTCCTCCGCACGGGACACATTTACCGATGGTTGGCGGAATTCAATGCTAGCCTCCAACATGCCTTCGAGCTCCTTGATCAAGGTCTCCACAGGCTTATGCGTGATCTCGGCTTCCGTCTTCAGAGCCGCTTCGAGCCTAGGCTGGACGTCTTTGAGAATACGTTTTCCAAGCGCTTTCCTTTGTCTTGGGTCATGGAAATTTTGTTTCACGGGCGACAGAGGCGTTGCGTCCTCCAGAGGTGGAGGCTCCGTGTTGATGCCGACGTTGATGACTTCGCACAGGTCATGGGCGAACATCAGCGTGTTAGTGTAGAAGCGCACATCAAGCTTTTCTTGAAGTTCTAAGAGGCCTTCTTTGAAAATGTTCTTGTCAAGGCTGCAATGTGGGTTAGCTGAGTAAGTGAGAGAAAAGGGGTTGAAGTAACTCACAACATCGCTCGTTCCACTACCGGCACAAGCTGCTTGGCAATTGGGAAGTAGCAAGTATCCACAAATTCTTGTTCGAGCTCTGCTGCCTCGAGCTTCTCTTGCTCTCTCTGGACAACACGCTCGGAAAGAGTCTTGAGTTCCAAGAGGTCTTGGAGCAACGTCTCGGCAAATTCGATACGCCTAGAAAGCCGGGGCTTGCCCGAAGGACCCATTTGTGCAAAGTTTCGCCGAGTAAGTTCCATTGACGAGAAAGTCTCCATCTGTAATTGTAAGCGCTTAAGGAGTGCGGCGCCACGACGGGCCTCCCGCTTCAGTGTCCAATAGCGGCATGCTTCGCTGACGAAATCCTTGCGTTTGCGAAACGGAAACCGAGACAACGCTTGCTCGACAATGTCAAAAACAGCCTGAGGAATGATAGGAGCACCTGATGGCAACTTCCAGATCTGCTTCGTAGGCTGTCCCTTCTTTTTGTCTCCGCCACCGACATAGGACGCGAATTTTGCTCCCGTCATTTGACTCTCGTCGGGTGGATGTTCCGTCAGTGCATGGCGATGATTGGCAGCTATGGCATGGGCTGTTGCCTGACTGTCTGCCCAGATACGCCCCTTCATGGCCCGCTTGTAGAATTTCTTAGCTTCCCGAGCTGCCTGTGCGACGCCGTTGTCTTTGGCATAGTCTGGTGGACAGTGCTTGTCGCAGAAAGCCTTGAGAATCATGCTGTTATCAAGAACTGCAAGTGCTCCATGGCTGTTCTTCATCTTAAGAAACAGCCGCGACCGCCTTGCGCAGGTGACATGAAACGCTTGGTAGCAAGACTTGTTACTGCATTGTATGCAAGCGCCCATCTTCTGATTGCAGATGTAGCAATTCAACTTCCAGCGTGTCTTTGGCACCTTCTCCACATCCATCACAGGCTCCATGAAAGTGGCGTTGCCCAGTGATACTTCTGGGATCCACATGGCGCAAAGCAAGTGAGCCCACTTGGACGAGTTCGTTTGTTTGAAGGCACCATCGGTATTGGGGCAGAAGATGCAAGTCTGTTTACTGAGTTAGTACGCTGGGTGGAATGATGACGGAGGGTAAAGACCAACCGGAACGCCTCGTCCAATAAGCTGGCACTTCCGACACAACCATTGACCCTCAGGGATGAAGGGAACACCATAACACTCTTGGTGGACCGCAAGATCGCAGCCGTCGCAAAAGACAATAGCGTTAGTGTTTTCACAATCGCCATCGTCGCATATTGCGCACTTGCTGTCTTGCTCCTCGCCAACCTGTGGCTCGCCATTAACGGCCGCGGCTGAACTAGAGCGCGGACGGTGCGTCTGCGGCGGCTTAGGGTTCGGTTTTGGTATCCGCTTCTCAAGCGCGTGCCATTCCTTCTCAATCTTAGTGATAGCAATTTCAAACACTTCGCGCGTAACGATCTCGAGATCGTGGGCCTTGCGTTGTTCCTTGTTGTATACCTCAAGCCACTGATCATCTTGTTCGTCCATGTCATATTCGACACGACCAACATTAGTGCCAGACATGGGGACTGCGACCTCGCCATCGGGCCTGGTCGTCGATTGTTCCAGATCCTCTTCCAAGTTTGGTTCGGTAGCCTTGATAAGTCTGCCATCCGGTCGGACATACCGGTCGGTCTCTTGATATCCCACATTCATCATCGACTTGTCGACATATCGTGCCTGACCGAAGCTCTTGCTTTCGAATTGCTCCACTTGATCTGATCTACGGTACGAGGGTGCTTTGAGGTCAAGACGCTCCTTCGGCGTTTGGTTTCGGATCGGTAGGACTTGGGGCACTTTCGCAGTCGAGGATGGGACCAAATCTCGGTTGAGGAAAGATACAGATTCGCGAGGAGGTCTAGTACGTCGTTTCTGTGGGGTCTCAGCCCCATGGGTGAGCACAAAGTAGGAGTTCGTTTGAGGAGCTGGTGTGTTGCCGGTCGAAGCCGGGTTCATTTCCTTCAAAGGTGTATGGGAGCCATTCATCGGCGTAGAGGGTCGAGCAACAACTGGGGTGCTAGGCGGTGATTTCGCGGATGGGAGGGGCAAGCCATCAACCTCCTCGGAGCGAAATACCATAAAGGTGGCATCAATGTCCAGCTTGGGGTGGAACTCCTCCCAGCCTCGTTCCTCTCTGGGCTTGTAACCCTCATTCTCGGCCACAGCTGCTGCTACGGCAGCAGCAGTGCTGAATTCCATTTCGTCTCGATCTGCGGCGGTTCGTATTCTTGCGCTGCGTTCTCGTCTTGGAACCAGGGCAGATACGCTGCGCGGCTCCCTTGGCTGTCTTCGCACTGTGATGGGCGTCTCGGTTCCATCATCATCGATGAAGCGTCCACCGCCGCCAGCACCACCTGGAATATATCTCCTTCTCTTTGGTGGCGGTTCGGTCTGGGGGGCTGCAGACGGCGTGGTAAGCTCCCGCGATCGTCGGGCGGAAGGAGCAGCTGCGGGGGAGCCGCCAAGTTCGCGCGCAATGCGAGCAGCGTTGGTTGATCCGGGAGGACGTCCCCTTTTTCGTCCAGTAGGTGGACGGCGCGGTGTTGATGGTTTTGGCGCCATCTCTTGCGATTATTTTGCGAAATTTTGGTGTCGTTTCGATGGCTCGAAGAAAGGAGAGTGTCGAGAATCACCGCGTCAGAAGGAGGTGGCGCGCGGAGTCGTTGTGCGGCCGAAGGAAGGGACGAAGCATTGGCGAAACGGTTCCGCGCACGATTCTCCGGCACGCAACAGGGTTACAGTGCGGTTACGAAGGTGATGCTGAGCTGGAATCGAGTTGAACAGGTCATCAGGAGACGGGGTGACGTCGAACTGGCGGCTCAGAGTTACTCCTGCGAAAAACAGAGAACGCGTGAAGTTGAAACGCACGGACCCGACTACCATTGTTAGCCGCAAGCTGCGCGCGCTATTAGTCATCCGCGGGTATCAAACCAGGGCCTGTTGGGTTCGCTACATGCCTCAGCACTAGCCTGCGTCAAGGGTTGTGATTGGCTCAGCTGCTTAGTTTAATCAGATCGAATTGACATTCCCGGCGGGCCACTGTCCCTTGTTGCCAATTGTGGTGCAGCCACTCTACTTCCAGAGTCTTTCGACGGTTAACACCAAGGACCATCCCATCGCCTCTCATTCCTCGGCGTTTACTGCGTCGTTCGTCAGGGCGGCAACTAATCGTTCGTCTCGGGTCTTCGTGCGGTATATAACCTCAACTATGGTTCCCGGCGATCGCTCGTCGCAATCAGATCTTCCGCGATTAGATGAGCCCAGCTCTGCAAATCGCGTCTCCGGATGCAGTCAACCTCCTTTCATCACTTAGGTACAATAGCGCACTATGGGGTACGTCAAGAGTGTCCTCCTCCGACACTGGAGAGACTCTGCGACTTGGAAGAGAACTACGACGATGCATCATCTACAAGGTTGGTGGTTGGGACTGCACACATACTTGGAAGAGAGCGACTTCTGTTTTTTCCAATCTTTCTCAGTTCAACGTTCGGCGCATTTCAGCGCATGGCTCCTGCTCATTCAGAGCACCATCGTTGTCGAGTCTTCCCACCGGCATTTGATGTTACCGCATCTTTCATCCCGGATCCTTCTCCACATTTCCGGGTCCCTTCCCGAGGCGGCCAAGCGGCGGCCAATGTGCCTTGCCGCCCCTCCTCGATCGGCTGTCGCTAACCCACCACCACATGGCCTCCCTGTTTGACACAATCCGTTATTCAGGGTCCTATGTGAGCTCGTCGATTTGTTTTCAGAGATCTCTGGATGGAGTGGCTTGCACTGGCGTCGCATGCGACATTCCCCATCCGGTAAATGGGAGCTTAATTTCTCGTTGGTCTAGAGTTCAATTCTGGAGCCGGTCCTGGACGGAAAGTATTCTCACCAAGTTTTTCCGAACTACACCGCGAATACCGAATCGTTAACTACACGACAAGGTACAGTTGCAAAGCCGTTCGTTTGTTCTTGATGGCCCTTTGTGGGCTAGTTTGTGCCCTCATCACCGCCCCCAAACCGTCCGTCACCACGCCGAGAGCACTTTCCGCGAATCAACTCCGCTTACGGCACTGCCGGTCGAACTTGATTTACTGCCTTCCATGGGCATACTTTCTCTAGGATTTCTTGATGGGACTTTCGCCCATCGTTGAGTTTATCCGCCATGACTCACCGACAAATTGAAGCACACCGTTTGTGGCCAGAACATGGTGTTCTCCCGCTGCGCAACTTCACCTCCCTAACCGAGGAGCACATTTCTCAGAAATCACGCGATGTTTTTACACGGAGAAGCGGCTAGACAGAAAGTCGCCATTCTCAATTCGCAACTGCGATCCGGATTCAATCGGTTCGATTTCAAGAATCGTGGAAGCGTCGCCGCTCTCAAGTGCAAACATGCTTACAGCCCAGGAGCATCGCATTTCAGTGTGCCGCTTCTTTGGTTTTTTTTTTTCCCCCAATTGATCGATAAGCAAAGCGACTTGCACGAGCAATTACGGATGTGTACGATCCAGCGAGGCCTCGACGAGTCGGTGTGGCCGGGTCGGTGGTGGGGAAACCTCCCATCAGTCCTGCGCCCTGTGGAACCCCCCAATGCATCATTGACCAGCTGTTGCCAAATTATCTCACTCATCCTTCCGCTGAGTATTCCAAACAGCATCCAAAGAACCAGCCAGCAAGGTATCATTCAACATGCATCGAGAACGGATTTACTCTTTGGCGAAACGCACTCCCTGCTGAATCATGCTCCCGAATGGCACCTTCAGATGAACTCATCCGAGACTCGAACCCTCGCCAGTAGGCTTCACGCTCTGTCTGGATTGAAAGTCAGTGGCCCCTTTGACTTCGAATGTTTAATCATTTCTGTACCGAGGCTTAGGCTGAATCCCATCACTTTTCCGCGCCTACCGTCCTTGAGAAGCAACTGGCCTGCCTGCCTTCTTCTTCAACAAATGACTATGAATGAGCTTGACAATACACGCATCTTTTAAACACCATTAGCCTTGCTCTCGGCGAGTACTGGCAGGATAATACTCTTCGCTGTCGCCGGAATACGGTAGAGTCAGTGTGTCGGCAGAAAAACTTTGGAGCGGTTCATATTATGGCGGCATCGTCGGCCTTTCCCTCCCAAGGAGTCGTCGGGCGGGCTCCCACCAAGGCCAAGCTTACCAGTCACAGCGGAAGAGTTGACTCTCTCCTATATGCTCGGAAATTCGCGTCCTGAATCTGCGCGCATCTCACTCAAGACTCGATTTCGGATGTTATCAGTTTCCGCAACGATCTTGGGTCTAACGGCGTGCCAAGAATCATTTCTTCTCCGAAATGACTCTGGATAATAATACTGCAGGCGTCCAGCCCTTCTCCGCATCCTCAACATCTGTTCTCTACATATCATCAGTCTCGGAACCATTTCATGCGTCCTTTGCAGCTTCAGCTATCAACGCCGCTACTTCTGCGGGAGTGTATCTCTCCCAATCCCACGTGCCGCCGAGAAACAGAGTCGAGAGCCAGCCACTCCTGGCATGAGCTAATGCATGATAACAAGCGGGCTTCTCTTGCCGTTCAGCTCACATCATTTGGCCAAAGTGACGAGTCCCCATCATCTGGAGTTTCTCGCATTTCAATACACAAAACTTTTGACCATGACTTGCGAAGACTCACAGGGGAACATGATCGAGGCCACCCTGTTATGCACAAGATGTCGCAGTCTCCTGCTGATCGAAATGACGAACTAATAAGTGGCCTCGGTCTCAGGCAGAACCTGCGGATTTCCTCTCCTTGCGACTGGGCGCCGCTAGATTGATGGATCTTTTTTTTTCTCCTTCAATTTTTTCATTTGTGATCATTAGCTCTAGCAAGTCCAAGTCGGTTTCAACGATGTGTTCAACAAGGCCGTGCGAAGGAGTTCAACTTCCAGCGCCATTTCCTCTCCTATCCATACCTCGGGTGACCTACTGTAGTGAACTTGCCTGTTGCATCAGGAATTGTGTTCGGATTTTTTTTCCTTCTTGCTTTTTCTTACCTTTTTCCCCCCTGCGCTTGAGAGAAACCTGAGAGAGCAGTAGCTTAGCGATTGTTAAGCGGTGTCATGCTACCGAGCACCTTCAAAGCCCTGCACGCTTCTCACACAATCGAGGGCGACGCATGGATACTGACCGATGCCTCCGGATTTTTCTCCGAGTAGCAGTGAAGCTACTTGCATATTGTGGTTTTATACAGCATGTTCGAAGATGTGGAAAGGTCTAATTAGGCCTTGTCAGGGGAGAACATGTAAGCAGACAAGAGTTGTCGAAGTCACCAGAATACACACCCCCTCATTTTTTTTTGTCCTCCATCGTTGAGTTCGGAGTTACGCCGCAGCCCCTTCGCAAAAAGACTACAACAAATTCACCCAGTTCGCGGGCACAATTTTCCTCGCTCCGGCTAATCCTTTGATAATTTTTTTTTAAGAAAATTCCTGTCCTGGTAATCCTCGTTGCCGATGTGCTATTGTGGTTACCTTCATGCATCCAAAACTCTCTGGTGGCTCCAAGGTGCTTATCCCTAATTCCTCCCAGAAGTGGGAAAATCAAAAAAAAGTATCAAGGCCGTTTGGAGCCTTTCCTATTGCTCTGCCCTCCTTTACTTGACGAGATGTTTCCGCACGCAAACGCTCTGTCTTATGACCTCTTGGCCACCTATCCACTGATGCTCAGGGGCGTTGTCAGTCCATGTCTCGAGCATCTTCCCGTAAGTACCTTTGCCCTGATTTCTCTAAACAGCAGTACGCAGTCGTTCCGCGCGGGGAAGAGTTGAAGCTCGGCAAGGACTTCTCGCCCAAGAAGGCACCAGTCAATGGAAAGAGTCGCCAGAACCACATTGACTTTCTCGAGAATAGACATATTATATCATCGTTGCGAAGACCTGGCGACTCGTCTGTCACCATGTGTAACGATATCTCTCGACAGGGACAGGAATTATCAATGCTCTTTCGAGGAAAGAAGTAGGAAGCATGCACTGTCCGTTTGTTTCATATACTGTGCTCTCTGTCCAGGCGACCGCAGGCAAGCGTACGTAGTCCCAATGATGGCTGTGTTTCCTTGTGTCATTCAAAACCATTCTTCTGCAATGAAAAGATGGATGCATCGCCTCATGTTTTATCATTAAGTCGCAAGTGTGTACCTCGGGTATCATATATACTCGTCAGTGTCCAAGATGACTTAACAGTGGAATGCCCCATTTTCTTTCTTAACTTTTTTTCCTTCTCTTGCGGACCATTATTGGTGCGTAGTTGACTTGATTATTACAGGGAAAAGCGCGACTGGCCACTAGTTTTACCGAAACGATTTACGAGCCAGGGGGCTTGCTCGGGACGACCCCAATACTGGACCATTGCCGCGAAGTCGACCGCCTCGCATATTAGGAGTGTTGGAACAGAAGGCACAGATATATACACTCGGAAGAGTCCGGCGAGAGATATTGATGCACGAACCATGCAGGAACATCTCGCAGGACTCACTGTTGGGTTATCAGTTATGTTACATTTTGTTGGGAATAGAGTTATCATACCACTGAACCATATATTCCCCTGGTCTGTCTGCGCCGTTCCTGCAGACGCACCGCACTTGGAGGCTCATTTTTGTCGGGGACGGCAAGCTGGCCTCAGTAAGTGCGCTTGGCGATGTCAGGCCTCCTTGGAAGTTCCCGAAGCTGCCAGACGCGAAACGCTGCGATCGCAGACTGCTGGGGGCTTGGGGGCCTCGCTTCTGGCGACTCTCAACAAGCTTCCGCAGCTCGCTCGCAGCGTCACCGCCCTTCCCATGGGCGTCATTCATGACCGTCTCTGCTTCACTCTCGGCATCATGTTGCGAAGTTGAGGCACCATGGCTGCTCGAGCTATATTCGCTTACGCTTCTCCGGGATGAGTGGAACATGGAGGATGAGGTCGGTTTCCGTGGGTCAGCATGTGCAAAAGAAGTGTTACGACTGGGAATGATGATGGGCTCGTCGTCAGTCGAAGATTCGTCGTCCTCTGAGTCCCAGCTCTTCTCTCCTTGGGGCATTTCTCTGACGACGGGATTTCTTTGGGCACTGCTTGATCTGGGATCGTCAACCACCACTGTGGTCTCGGCTCTTGCTCTGCCTTTTGAGTCAATGGTAAACTTGACGGACGTCCTGGTGCGGGGACTCGAAGACTCAGGAATGGACGTCAGACTTGAGAGCCTGGAATGTTGCTGCTTAAGAGGAGATATCCTGCCTGAAGGTCGACTCATAGGTCGACTTGAACCAGCTGCGGGACCATTACTAACGTGCGGCCTTGGTTGAATGGCTGGTGCCAGTGCAGGTAAAGCAGCCTTTGCAAGTCCGCTGCGACCACGGTTTTCACTAACGCTGCGTTGAAGACCATCGGGACGCCCATGTGATTTGGTAGGCGAGCCACCTGTATGATCTCGCGTTCTACTGGGTGCCAGCTCCTTGGAACTGAGTGAACGGCGGATGTCCCCGCCTTGCATTGGCGCTCTTGATTGGCTTCCCGCAGCCGCAGCCGCCAAAGCAAATTGCGCAGACCCTTGCGTCACCGGGATGTTGCTCTCCATATTTGAAGATGACGGTCGACCGAAGAGCAGGCCCGGATCCACTCCGACACCAGGGCTAACAATTCCGAATGGGTCGTCAGCGGGGGTCGTAAAGGAGGCCATGGAGATATCTGCAGAGCTGGACTGCACATTCGATGCAGCCGGCTTGGGCGCCAGTGGCCGACTTCGCTTGACTGGCTGGACATTCCCTTGGTTGTTGGCTGCGGGCAAGGGGGCAACTTCTTGGAACATTTGCGAGGCGTCGAAGGATGGCATGTGGCGATGACCTTGAGGGTGGAAAACGTTGGAACTGAAAGAGAAATCTATGTCCATTCCCGACATATCGGCACTTGGGTCCCAAAAATTCGTGGGTGCGGTTGCGGGTGCTGACATGGGATAGCCGAACATGTCGGTGGCAGCTACGAACGTCGCCATATTAGGCTGCTGTGGGGTAGCGGAAAAGTCTGGCTGGCCGTAGCCGTGGTCATCTTGCATGTTGTCGACTTGGAGCTTCGGCGCAAGCTTCCGTCCACCCTTATGAGAAGACGGCGGAGGAGTGGCTACTTGGCCGTTGAGATCCGCGGCGCCGTCTGTCCCTCTCGACTTCTTCCAGTCCCTATCTTGTGAATCCGCCTCGGGGCTGGCTGGGCCGTCTTCCTGACAAGAAAACTCGGGTTGTTCGGTCGGAGCCTGGAGCGAAGAGTGCAATCGTCGAGAAGGATCAACTGGCGGCAAGGGCAAGTTCGGGTTGGACGAGAGGTGATTAGCATGAGATGCTATCTGAGTGGCGAGGCTTTCGGCGGACAAGGGTCTTTTCAGACTGGCGGAAGGGGGGTATGTCGCCGTCGCGGATGCAAAATCGGCGAAAGGGCTTTGGGTGCCTCTCAAGTTGCCGGGTGTAGTGTTGAAGACGGAGTACTCCTCTGCGAAACGAGGTGTCCAGCCGCCAGCGTCGTCGAAGTGACCTTGCCGCTGCTTGGGGGTTTCGAAGACGGGACTCGAGAAAACGGCGGATGTTGGTGTTTGTTTGGGCGTGGGTGGCTGAGCGTTTGGGTTTCCAAAGCTGTGAGCATGACCTCGAGTTAGCTTGAAGAGTTCTGGTAGACATGCGGCCTGTAGATCTGCCGGCCTGGTGGGAGGCAGAAGACCAATGTGAACGAGGTGGATTGGTAGAATTCTTGCCTAGAAGCCAGCTGATCCCCACTCATAGCAATTCTACTGTAATTCACACAGCCCTAACTTGAACATGACAGAACCACCCTCGCAAACGGAGAAGTTGAAGTTGGGCGGTGTAGATGTCTTCTCAGTGTGCCAAAGTATGGGATCCAGGTCACATCTGCGGTATTGGAGAGCAAGGGAGGTAAAGCGCAGGGCTATCGAAAAGTCGGGTCGTGAACGTGAGGTAGTGATGCGGTAGCGTATCAGGCGGTAGCGGCTTCAGGCTCGTATATCATTGATCATTACAGAAGCTCGTGGGGCCGTAGAATCATGAAAGTAGCATTACACTGGAGGTCAAAGACTCGTGTGAGCAGAAGCTATTGCCACAATCTGAAGCTGAGGAGGTTGGGAGTTGCAGGAGGCATGAGTTGCCAACAGGGAGGAGGTCCGAGATACGATCCGGGAAGAGACGGAAAGAAAGATAGACAGAGCGAGCTTACCAGCGGAAGGGAGATTGCAGAAGATGGAATATTCAGTTCGCCAGGGTCGTTAGACTGGTAAACAAGCCTGAGCCTTAACCGTCAGTAGAGCGCTTCCAGCAGAGCGCAAGATGGGAAAGCAGCACGAGAGACGAGGAAGCGTCCAGGAACCAATCGTTAACCGTAGAGGGAATGGGAGAACGAGAGACAAATTAAAGTGGTGGTAGAAACGGACAGTACCGTACCTACCTACCTACCTAGCTAGGTAGCATTAGCTGATACTGAGAGTACCTGCAGCACCGAGCCTCGAGGAAGAACGGCAACCCAAGTGCACTGCGGTACGTAGATCCGGCTTGGCAGAGACGGTCTTCCCTCGTTGTAGTCTGCAATTTTTTTTAATTTTTTTTTTTGGGCGGATCAAGTGCGTAGGTACCCCAAGTTAAGGTCATCAACGGTGCGTAGTCGCCCTGGGCACCACTTCATTGGCGGAAGGGAACCGCAGAGCAGCACTGTCCGGCGGAGCACAACTCATTCTGGGTGACCCAGAGTGCTACTATTGCGAGGGAGAAGACGATTACAGGCACCTTAACCACCCTTCTGCGGGGGGGTCCCTGGGTGCTGGTAGCTAAGACCACCAGTCAATTAAAGCAAACAACGTTTCTCTCCATCGTCAAAGCCACATGCGTTGAGTCCTGAACAAACTCTCAGTCTTCTGGTAGTCTCTACTGACGTCGATCGTCTAGAACGTGGAGCGGAGACACTTGTGATCTAAGGTAAGGTAACGTGAAGTGGCTCGGCCAGGGAGAGGGAGGTTGCAAGGGTCTTCGAACATGCGGGCAGCGTGAGGTCAGCCAGGCTCTGATCGCAGGGCCGGCTTTTACGCACTGACGGCCAGCGGTGTTCAGATGGATGCCAGATCCCGAGTCTATTGAGCTGTTTCTCGCACAGATGTTGAGAGCCTGGTGGCAGGTTGTCAGGGTGTTTCTGCTTCCGGCCACACCAGCGCTTGTTCAGGTTTCAAAGTTTGGCAGACACGGGATGATGGGGGCTTGTCTAAACTTCAACTGGCGCTGAACGAGGCGTCATCGTCTGAGCTACTTGACCTGCATCCACGACCAATGGAGTAGATGAAGCATGCGAAAGCTTGCGCATATATGCCGCAATGCTAGTTGAGTGCCTACGACGGCGCAACTGGACCACGAACCAACATGAAGGTTGCGGGCCCTGGTGCTGAGATGTTGGTGCTGGAACCACACGGCGGCTAACGCCAACGTACTTTTTGTTAATGTTGAAGTTACCCGGTTGCAACAGACCGCGGCTGATGGTGGGATGCGATGAACTCTAGGGGCTGAAGAAAGGGCTGCTTCAAGGATGTTCCTCCGCGGTATGGGATTGTCTCGGGGAAGGTCGAGGTTACCTGCGATCAAGACATGCAAATCAAATCAGCTGGAGCCAGCGACCTTACCTGCGGTACCTAATGGTGGGTAGACGAACGATTATGCCCTGGCCTGATATAGTGCTGGTTCACTCCGATTCAGCGTGTTCATTCACGCATGCATCCCGAGACTTTACTCTACAGACGCATACATAATTAGCTGACATACGGTTCTCAGAGTGACCTATCTAAGCCATGGGCAGCCGGTAAGCCCAAGCGGCGAATCGTCTCTTAGTCACTATCTTCTTATTCGAGTTGCCGAGGCGGTTGCTGATTGCAACGCCTCAGCTCGGCTACTGAGCAAGCGAATTGTCTATGTCTATGCCCAGAAGTGATACGGAGAGGATCTTGCATACTAGATGCAAGGTACTTCTCCAAACGCAGCTAAATCTTTCGCATTCATCCATGAATCGTAAGGCGGAGAGAGTTCGTGGACTCTATTAGCTACCTTAAGTGACCACCTTGGGGAGAGCTCTCTGGGGGCAGGGAAACAGGAACGGCTTGCAGAACCCCAATCCCACTTGGGCCATAGCCCCTGCCTGGAGTCCATGCAGTAATGTCTAGGCAGGTGACAATCGGCCGAGGAGCGGCCACTGACGATGACAACCTTACGTTACTGCAAGATGGCAGCTGCCCGCGACCACTCGTTCATATATGAACGGTGCCTTGCAGACAGTAAGGCGACGATCTACACCTTTTCCAGGAACATTGCATTTCATTCGACACCTCGGTATGATGACGGAGAGGAGACGTGCAGGTGGCTCTCTCGCAGCCCTGCCAGTGAGACACAGGTTCCTCGGTTTTCCATCATGGCTGTATCCCAGATTCAACCGATTCCCATGTCCACCCCATCGACACATTCCACATCCTTGAGAAACGACCCAGCAACCCCTTCCAGCCACGTTTTGGGCTGGCCGCCAAAGCTCACCAAGCATGAAGGTGTGAGTCAACGCGGCGCTACACTCCCTAACCAAACTAGCCCTAGGGCCGTCCGTCTCCCAAAAGTACTGCGCCGGATCCCAAGGCATGCGTACGCCAAGGAAACGGGGGAGAAGGCTAGCACTGGCTCTGGAACTCGTTCGACCTGCCGTAGCCGTATCATCCCCCCGCCATTGGATCGCAGCTACGAGAGAAAGACATGGTTGTGATGCCACTTGTGCTCACCAAGCCGTTCCCATATCGAGCACCCTCGCCTTGGCCAAAATGAATAAGGCCAGGTGAGCAGAGCAGGTGGGAAGACTACCCTTCTGTCCAGCTTCCGCAGGCTGCACCTTACGACAGCAAGGGGGTTGTGCTCTGGCGTACTGAAACCTCATGGACTCGACTGCGGGATCTTCCAGCACCAAGATCGATCGGTCGGAGAGACAACGGGCCTTTCGGCAAAGGAGATCAATCAAATCACCCGAAGCCAAACTTTTGCCGAAGCTTCTGCCAGGAATTACGAGTCTTGTCTCCATTCCCTCTCCCACTTTCCTGAGCCTACGAGTACCTCACCCGGAGTTTCAGATGTTGAATGGACGACAACCGACTGCTGAATGGACAGTTAGCCAGGGACAAGTCGAGACAATTATCGATCGACCAAGGGTTATATTGGCGGGTCCAGGTCACGTTTGTTCTAAACCACCCGCACAAGGTCCTCTCATTAGCTGATCCTTCTCTTCTCACCTTCAAAAGCGGACATTAAGCCGGCGTCCAAGTCGTCGTAAGAAACACGACTGGGCCATTCGGTGATGAGGCAATGGTCCCTCAGTCCATAACGCAGGCCAACGACCCGCAACAGACATCATACAATCGATGCTCGAGATTGGCAACCTATTCCCGCCGTCAGTTTCTTTCATGCTTTTCTGGCACTAGCACGTCCTCAAGATGGGCAGACGGGCTAGTTATCTCAGTCCCATCGATTCGGGACATTGCCAAGCCCATCGGCAACCAGCTCACCACTTGTTTTCTCTCACGTTTCGACCTCATCGGCTCATCACTCGGAAATTTTCTCCGATCTTGCTCGGAAACTCCAAGTGGATAGTGTGCGAGCTCAAGCGAATCGCCAGACAGGCTCTAATTCTCGAGGTTTCTGGGAACAGGACCACACCAATTGCATCAAATTGGTTTCAAAACCCCGGAAAACCGTCGCTGACTTCGCACGCAAGCTCCCGTCGCATATTCTTCGCCGATGTGTGATGCCAACGTCTTGCAGCCCCGACATGCGTTCCTCGGGCAATGAGAAAAAGTTGACATGCATGCAAGGCCGTCAGCTTGTACAGAGCTTCCTTTTTAGCCTTGTGGCTTCCAATCCAAACTTCCGTAATCCGAAGGCGTGTAGCACAATTGAATTCAGCAATGCATCTCGAGTGCATTTACGAAGTCACTTGCTGTCGAATTCTTCAACGAGAACTGCCATCAGACGAACTTCAGCTTCGAAGACTCGTCTCCGTCCTGGCATGCTTCTCCGTCGCTGACAGACCCGCAACAGCCGCGGCGACTGACCCTCTGGGCCAATCGCTCAAGGCACATACACCAATCTGCACTGATCGGACGACGCAGCTTGCAAAGTCGTCTGTCGGCGAACACTGCTGTTGGAAACCGCTGCGAGACGTCGTCTGCACTGTCAGCAACTAGTGAGGGGCGCAATCTGCTGCTGACTGCCTGTCCATTCCCAGCAGACCGATCACCCATCACATTAGATTGTTCGTGGCTTCTGCAGCTCTCGACACGGTCTGATTCAGCTCGGTCTGCACCAATGCGCCCAGGTCATTGGTGCCAAGGACGGGTTTCATTTCAGAACGATGCCATTGATGCCGGTAAAGAGGCGTCGTAGAACAGCTCAGAACGCCCATTTATGCGGGCTTGTCTAGCTCAGCCCAGTTGAACCATGAACACTCGAATTTATGACGATGTTCCATCAATTTAAGGGGTAAGAATAGCGTGCAGCAAAAGTAGATGCTGGCCAAGGATGGACTGGCCGAGAACATTCGATGGTAACAAGGTAGGGTAGCTGTCGTGCATCCCAACTGGCGCCTCGAAAGCACGTGTCTTAACGGCTCACAGTTGGCTCGCCCTTCGCCCAGACGCATCGCTTTCCTGATGCTGGGGCTGCAAGGGGTTTAAGTGATTGTAGATATGTCACTAGGCGGCCTCCAGCGACATCAGAAGCCTCTTTTTTTTTTTTTTTTTTTTTTTTGGGTGGGTACACTTCTGGTGCCTTTTGCCGCCCATGTTCAGCTTCCGGCTTCCAAGGGTGTGATCGACAACTCGCAGTACGGTCCACGGTACGGTCTAGCGCCCCAAAAAATGACTTAAAAATTCATTTTTTAAGGGACTATACCCGTTTAAGTAGTATTTTTTGCTAATAACCTCTATACTAACTCTAGACTATAGAATACTTAATTTATATAAATCTTAGTATATACTACCCCTATTTAACCCCTTAAAAGCTATGAATTTTCTACTATAGATTATATTATTATATAAATTTAAAGGGGGTACTCTTAAGGACCCTATAAGTATACTATATAATATAGCAAAACTTTAGTAATTATTAATAAGCTAAAATAGTAAGGCTAATAAGGCTAATAAGACTATAATTATAGTAACTATAGTTATTATAGCTACTATAGTTATAGCTTTAAGTAGTATTTAAAGTATTCCTTAGTTAGAGAAGAAAGTCGTGTACCTAGGAGGGCTAGAGGCTATGAGGGAGTTTACTTATTATCTTTTAAAAGGCTTAAATAAATAGTTCTTTACCCTATTTTATATAAGTAAATATTAGTTTAAGGTTCTTATAAGATAGCTATAAAATAATACTACCCTAAGGGAGATATAGTATCTCTTTTATAAATAGAAAGTAATAATCTTTATCTTTATACTAGTAATAGGTAGCTTATAATATCTAGTAGTATACTTCTTCTAAATTAGTTAGTTAATAATCTCCTTAGTATTTAATAAGATCTTACTATACTTTATAAGCTTTTACTAAGTATATATAAGGCTAGTAGAGGAAGGAGAGGTCTCTAGTAAGATTAAAAAAGACCTAAAGCATAAGGCTTTTACTAGGTATATTAGAGTAGTTAATAGTATCCTTATATATACGTTTATTCCTAAGGGAGATAAGTAGAAGAAATAGCGAAGTTATAAGGGTATAGTTAATTAAAATATATTTATAGTAGTACGATTTAATAATAGCTTCTTATATATACTTACTAGCGCAGAGGGCTCTATTTATAACGCCTAGTTAGTAATATTTACCTTTAATTAAGGGTTTATAATACTAACTAGAAGGTATTTCCTTACTAACATAGGTTTTAGTAGTTATATATAAGGAACAATAGCGGGTACAGGATATAGAGCTAATACTATTAGTAAAATATTAGTAAATTAGTAGTAAATATATACCCCCTTAAGAAAACTCTATAAGCTAGAGACTTAGAAGGTTAAGTAATAGTTTAATATAACTATATATACCTATATTCTAGTATTCTAGCCTTTCCTAGTTTAAGCCTATAGCTATACTCTTATAACTCTATTACTTCTACCTCGATTTAAGAAACTAGTGCTAGTTAAAATATCTAAAATAAACTAATAATAATATACTAATAAATTAGTAATAGAGTTTAATTATAACGAACTCTAGGCTAGGTATATAAAATATAACTAATAAGGTCTTAGCTAATATAATATAAGTTACTTACTAAGCCTTAAAATATAAGGAATATAGCGCGGATACTACGCTAGGGGGATAGATAACCCTAGTAATAATAGGATAGGAGAGATAATCCCGAGGGGGTAGGCCTAGTCCTAGATAGTGCTAGAGTAGGTAGACCTACCCTTACTTAGCGAATAAATAGTAAGTAGTAGCTAATAGAGCACCCTGCCTAAGACCCCTTAAGAAGCTAGCGTCTTAGGCGTCCTTACCTAAGTAATAGGATTATTATAGAGATAGTAGGAGAGTCTTATAGAGCAAATATATTTATAATAGTAGTAGTATAAGGAATAAATTACTACCTTACTATAGGAACTCGCTAACCGCCTGGTAATAAGGTACCTATAGAGAGAATATAAGAAACCCCCTATATATAACTATTATATTATAAGTAAGGACTTTACTATAGACTAGGTTAGCTCTAATATATAACCCGCGATATCTAACGCCTTAGTATACTTTAGCTATAAGAAGAAAGGGTATAGGAGGGTAAACTACTTAGATAAATAATAAAATATAAATAAAATACTAGTAGGATACTAAGTATTTATTAAGAAAGTAAGGGTTAATATAATCTAATTTATAAGGGAGGTTAAGGAACTTAACTTATTAGAAAACGAATAGGCTAAGGGATTATACTAATAACTCCTATACTTATAGTAAAACTAGACGCCTTCTTAAGGGGAGATATTATAAAAAGATAGGTAATTATTCTCTAGAACGTTACTAAATAAGAAGTAGTAGTAGATATAGATTCCTATTCCTAAGTTAATATTATTAATAATTAACTAGTAAAATCCCTATAATTATAACCTATAGTAGCGCATACCCCTATATTAGAGGGGTTTAATAGGTCCTCTATAATAAGCTAGAATATATACTAGTTAACTTTCTTCCTTATTAACTTAAGGGGATAACTAAGGAAGATATAATAACTCTTTACTAGGGCTCCCTACCCTAAAGGAGTAAGGGACCTCCTCTTATTATAATACTCTATAAGAAGGGAGGGTATTATAATTAATACTTAGATAAATACCTAGGGATATAAGCGCCTTAGTATTACTAAGCTATTAGTATTTATATCAGAGGTTATTAAAAATAGCTAGAAGGCTTATATTATATATATTTTAGGGAATATTACCCCCTATAAGCTACTAATAAAAGCCCTAGGCGAAGAGGACGCTTTAGAGGGCGAAGTAGAATTACTACTAGAGCTACTTAATAAATAGGTAATATTTAATAAGTAATTAGTAAAGGAATACCTAGCTCTAGAGGGTATAGAATATACTATTAACTTAGTTAAAAAGAAGAAACCTCTATATAGGCCTATCTACTTATTAAATAAGTACTAGCTAGAGGAGCTCTGCTAATATATTACTAATAACTAAGTAATAAGGCGGATTTAACCCTTAATAAGTGAGGTAGGCGCCCCTATCCTCTTTATACCTAAGAAGGATAGATCCTTATACCTTTATATAGATTATTAAGGCCTTAATAAGGTAATACTAAAGAACTAATATCTACTTCCCCTTATTAGTAAGCTATTAGATAGGCTTTAGGGAGCGAAATAGATCTTAAAGATTAACCTTCGAGATATATACTACTATATTTATATTAAGCTAGAAGACTACTAGAAGATAGCTTTTAGGACTTATTATAAATACTTTAAATATACTATTATACTATTTAGACTTATAAATACCCTAGTAACGTTCTAGGTATATATTTACTAAGCGCTTATTAAGCTACTAGATACTTATTATATTACTTATATAAATAATATTATAATCTACTCTAAGATAAGAGAGTAGTATATAAAAAACCTTTACTAAGTGCTCTATAGGCTTTACTAGTAAGTACTATATACTAAGCTTAGTAAGTATAGGTTCTACTAATAATAAGTAGAGTTCTTAGGGTATATTATTATACCTAAAGGTATATTAATAGACTAAACTTATATCTAAGCTATTATTAAATAGAAGCCGCCTAAGACCTATAAGGAGATCTAAGTCTTCCTAGGATTCTATAACTTCTATTATAAGTTTATTATAAGCTATTTAGGTATTATAGCCCCTATAATATCCCTACTAAAGAGTAGCGAGAATAATAAGAAGGGAAGCGAATTTTACTAGCTAGAAGAGGCTTAATAAGCTTTTAAATAGCTCTAAGCTACCTTCTACTTAGTAACTATTCTCTAATATTAGGATCTAACTTATAAAATAAGGGTTAAAATAGATACTTTTATAAAAGCTATATCTAGTATCCTATTATAGTATATTAATAGCTAGTAGTAACTAGTTACTTACTATTTATAAAAGCTTAGTAATACTAAGTAATATTAGGGAGTAAGCTAATAAGAGCTTCTCGCTATAGTTAAAAGCCTAGACTACTAGGCTTACTACCTTTAAGGTATATTAAAAAAGTTTATAATCCTAATAAACTACTAAGCGCTAAAGGGAGTTATTAGTATATTAGCGCGGGACTTTTAGAGAAAGCTTATTAAATAAGTATATAAACTCTTAGTATTTAACTTTAACCTAGAGCATAGGTTAGGGGTTATAAACCTAGTAAATAGGCTATCTAAGAGGCTAGACTATATAGAGGGGGAGGTAAAATATAATAATATACTCCTAACCCTAGCGAGGAAGCTAGGGTTTATTAGTAACCTACTAGTAGACCTCTAGATAAGTATTATTACTCTATAAGGTAATATAGAGACCTTAAGAGTATTTATTAATACTATAAGGGCTAGTATAAAATAACGCCCCTTTTAAATAGATAGCTCTAGGGGTAGAGACGCCTTAGTCTCTAGTTAGTATAGCGCTCTATAATATACTAATATTATTATAACTATAGTAGCTATAATAACCTAATACTAAAGAGTAAGAGAAGACGTAGAGAACGCTTAGCAAGAGGTTATTAACCTAGAGGACTTACTTAGAGCTAGGGTTATTATAGCTTAATAATATATCTTATGCTAAGTTATAAGGGAGCTTATAATAAGCGAAATAGTATATAGTTAGTAACCCTCTAAAGTAATAGAAAGTCTTATCTATAGACTATAGGCTAATAACTTATACTACTAGACCTAATTAGAGAGGGCATGCGGACTAGCTAGCGATTATAGGGGCTATATAATTAATAGCTATAGAACCTTATTCTATAAGGGAAGGTTAGAGATACCCTAGGAGAGGTCCCTAAGACTTAAAATCCTTTACTAATACTATAATAACCGCAGGGTAGGTTATATAGGGGTAAATAAGACTACTAAGTTAATCTTAAGGAAGTTCTACTAGCTAAACTTAGCTATAGATATATATAATTATATTATAGGGTGCTATATATACTAAGGGATCCGGGTTCTAAGATATAAGCCCTATAGAAAGTTATACCTACTACCCCTATTAGTACACCCGTTTTAAGAAATTAGTATAGACTTTATTACTAGATTACTACTAAGCTATTAGTATAAAAGCAGGGAGTATGACGTAGTTCTTATTATTATATACTAGATAACTAAGTTCGCTATATTTATCCTAATAATAAAGTAGCTAATAGCTACTAAGCTAGCGCGGATTATTTATAAATAAGTAGAGTACTATTTTAATACCCTAGAGGGTATTATTAGTAACTAAGATAAGCTCCTTACTAGCTAATTTTAGGAGGAATTTATAAGAGAGAGGGCTATTAAGCGCCGCCTCTCTACTATATATTACCCCTAGACTAATAGGTAGTCTAAAAGGATATACTAGATATTAGAAAAGTACTTATAAGTATATACTAATAACTCGCTATAAGAATAGGCTATCTAGTTACCTAAAGCTAAGTTTATATATAATAATAGTTACTATAGTACTACTAGGTGCTTGCTAATAGAGGCCCTATATAGCTACTATCTATATTATATAGAATATATAACCCCTATAAATAGGGTTATAATATAGGGCATAAGGGAGCGAATTAAATATATCTTAAGGCTTTATAAGAGGGCCTAGGAATAGTAATAAAAGGCTACTAAGGCGTAAGCTAAGTATTATAACGCGAGGTATAAGGAATAGACTTACTATTAGTGATAAGTTATTAGGCTATTAATAAAGAACTTCTAGTTTAAGAATAAAAAACTAGCGCCTAGGTTTATATAAGTAGCTATTATAGAACTAATTAGTATATAAGCTTATAGAGTTTATCTACTACTATAGTACTAAAGGATATATAATATATTCTTAGTTACCTTACTAGAATTATAAGATAATTATTAAGTAAGTAGTAAAGGCTTACCTATATATCTAGAGCTTAAGGATAAGCTAGAGGAATAGGAGGTTAAAGAGATTATTATATAATAAGGTATTAGTAATAATATATAGTACTTAGTTAAATAAGTAGGTTAGCCTATAGAATATAATATATAAGAACCTATAGAGAACTTAGTAAACGCGCACGAGGCTATTTATAAGTTTAATAAATAATATAAGAAGGCTTATAAGAAGTAGGATAACTAGCTACTAAAACTACTATAATAAGTTAGTAATTATAGACCACGAGACCACGAAATAGAACTTAGTTTAGAAGTAAAATATTAATTAAATTAAGTAGTAAATTATTACTAAAGCTATAGTAAAAAGGGGTATTATCCTATAAAAGGGGAAAAGAGCTAACTATCTAATTAGTCGTCGACTTCTTAGGATAGCTATAGGGGCGACTACTATAACTACTATAACTACGAGTAGTATTATTATAACTACTATAATAACTAGTTACTAAACTAGCGCTATATCCCTATTATTACTACCTATAGGCTAACTACTAGCCGACTTACTACTAGCGCTACTAGCTAACTTATTACTAGCGCTACTACCTAACTCGCTACTAGAACTATTACTATTAGAGATAGTAATAATAACTTTAGCTCTCTTAGTCTTCTTTACTAACTCTTTGCTATTACTTTAGCTATACTTAGTAGGAGTACTAAGGTAAGAGGTATAAGAGATAGGGCGAGTACTAGTAATAGTAATAAAGCAGGAGGGGATATTATTAGTAGTATATTTAGCGAGATTTTCCTAAAGCTCCTTATAAAACCTAGGGAAAAGGGCGATATTATACTTATAAGCGCGCTTAGGGATTAGTTTTATTAAAAAGTTATTAAGTAAGTAGTTAATCTTATTATAGAGGTAGTTAATAGGACTATTATTATAAATATATACTAGCTAGGCGGTATTTAAGCGCTAAAGAATATTAATATTATTATAAAGGGTACTAACTTAAAAACTAGTAGTTAATAAGATATAATTAGTAAGGGAATAGCGAGTAATAGCCTATATAGACTAGGATATTAAGCGCGAGGTACTTATAAATAGAAGCGAGCTCCTAGAGCTAAAGCTACTCTATATTATAGCTATTACTACTAGTAGTAGGATTATAGATAAGCTTAGTAATATACTTCTATATTACTAAATAGTTACTAAGTATAGCTAGAATATAATAATAATAAAGAGGGGTTAGGACGCTATTATACTCCTAGATCTAGATCTAGTAGAATATATTCTAAGTAGTCTAGGCTATGCCCTAAAGCTCCTAGGGGACCTAAGAAATATTAATATATAGTAACCTATTAGTAAATTAGTAGAGACTTATAGTAGTATATTTCTTCTTATTAAAGTTATAATAGATATACTTTTATATATACTCGCTATATATATAGTAAAGGTAGATAATATCCTAATATATTTTATAAAAATAGCTAAAGTAAGGATAGCTACTATTAGTATTACTAATAAGATTACTAGAAAGGATCTTAGGATTATAGAGGTATTTTATAAGAACTATGCCTATATATATAATATAAGATATTATAGAGAGCTATTAGTAAGATACTAGGGAGGAATATAAGTAAGATTAGAGGAGAGAAGGGAAATAACTTAATAATTATAATAAAGGCTTATAAAATAGGTATTAAAATAGGAGAAGTAGCTAGACTAAAAAAGATTATAAAGAGGAGAAATTCTAACTAGGTTAGAGACCTTAAAAAGAAGACGCCTTTTTATATTTTAAGTTACTAGGTAATAAGGTAAAATAATTACTAGTTATATACTACTAAATAGTTATATAACTATTAATAACTAATTAAAAAATAATAATAATAATCGAAATTTAAGGATATTTATAACGCGCTAGGAAAATAAAAATACGTTATTTGCTATAACTACCTAGATCTAGCGTAGAGGGCGAGAGTAAATAACGTAATAAAGGTATAGAAAGGCTGCTCTATAGTTAGTAACGATATCTATAATAATATAGAGCTATATTACCCTACTAGTATACCTTAGGGACTAAGGCTTTAGAGGGGGGGGTAATTATAAGGAATAATAATAGGTATAGAATATAGAGCTAACGCTATTAGCAAAACATTAGCAAATTAGTAGTAAATATATACCCCCTTAAGAAAACTCTGCAAGCTAGAGACTTAGAAGGTTAAGTAATAGTTTAATATAACTATATATACCTACGTTCTAGCATTCTAGCCTTTCCTGGTTTAGGCCTATAGCTATACTCTTACATTATAATAGGCTTATAATCCTATACTATAAAACCTAGTATTATTTATAGGATTAGAGGGATACTAATAAACCTCTAGAAATAGTAGAGGAGCTATATAACCTCTGCTATAGCTAGCTTTATATAATTATAGAGTAGGTATCTAGTTAGTTAAAGAAGAAATAGAAGATTATCCGTACTATAGCGCTAGAGTATAGGTTTTAGAATTAAATAGTAATTATTTATATTATAACTAGGCTTTATAACTTCCTAATCCGATATATAGAGGATAAATAGAAGGGTAGTAATACTAACTTTAATAATAATAATAAGGAAAAAAAGTACTAGTAGAGGGTAAATAAGAGGTATAGTAAGCGTAAAGTTAATAAAATTCGAACCTAAGTAGTAGTATTAATATAGGAGGATTAGAGGGTCTATTAACTATAATAATAGTGTTTTTTTTACTATTATAACTACTAAATCGACCGCTCTAAAAAATACTAATAATTACTACTTTAAAATCCTTAAAATATACGCCCTCTTAATAGTATTACTTAGTAGTTTATTCTATAGTACTACTTCTAATACTACTAAATTAGCAGGCTTTTTACCTAAGTTATTAAAAATAATAATAAACTTATCTAGTAATAATTCGCCTTCGAACTACGCGAGGTCTACCTAAGCCTTCTCTATTATAGCCTCGTTATTAATAACTTCCTCTAACTTTAACTTCCTACCTAATATTAACTTCTTAAAAAGCTAAAGAGATTTACTAATATATATATTACTCTTATTAATAGAAGGTATTTTCCTATACTTTATTACTAGTAGTAAACTTTTCTCCTAACTAATTACTTTACTAGTCTACTACCTCGCTAGTATTAATAAGATAGTTAATAACCTTCTATATAAGGTTAGGCTAGTAATAAAACTTCCTCCCCTTCTAATAACTTAACTCTATAGTTAAGAGAGTAAGGGTAAGGCTTTATTAAAGGGATTAAAGTTATTAATATTAAATTTAGCTTTATTAGTATTATTAACCTCGTTAACTTCCTTATTAGAAGAGTCTTTCTCTATAAATAAATCCGTAGTAGTATAGATCTTATTACTAGTCCCTATCCTATTATCCTAAATCTTATAATAGGGCTTAGGGTTCCCTAAACCCTTTTTAAATATCTATATAGCCTTTAGGTTATTAGTAAAGTAGGTAGTATATGTATTATTATTATAAGAGACTCTTCTTTTTATATTAAAGTTATTATTAGATTTAAATATAATTAATAACTATATATTAAATCGCTTCTACTTAGTATTATACTTATTTAGTAACTATAAGGGAGTAATTATTATTAGAAACTAGGCCTCGTTATTAATCTTCTTTATTAACTCCTCTTATAATAGCTTATAAATAGTAGCCTTTTTTATATTTAGATGCTTCTCTTAATATATTATAATAAGTTCTTCTATATACTAAGTAATACTACTAATAAACTATACTACTCTAGCCCTTTTTATAGCTATTTAAGTATTTTTTTTATTAGTTATTAGCGTTAGTAGTACTAATTATAAAGAGACCTCTTAAGAGGGTAAGGAATTATTATCCTATAAGGGAGATTATAAGGCTTATTATTTTTAACTTAGGGTAAGTAACTTAAGCTAGGCTAACTTAGAGCGATTCTCTATAATAGGTATAGCTATTATAATACCCTCTTATACCTTAAGTTCCTCTTCTTATTACTAGTTATATATTATTAGAGCTATTTTAGGTATTATAAGGGTATTATAAGTATATAGTTCTAAATAACTTTACGTAGTTATTAGAATAGTAGGATCCTAGCCCTAATAAAGTTATAAAATTATAGCTAATAAGGATAGGGTTAATCTAAGTAAGTAGTAAGCTACTGCTATATTACGCTACTTATATATAAGTTAAATATATACTTTAGCTATTTTTACTAAGAGTAGGTATTAAGAAAGGCCTATGCGATATATCGCTAGACTGTACTGTGGACCGTAGGCCGAGTTGTTGATCACACCCTAAGTCGATCCTCACCCGCCCCTCCCCCCCCCCATCCCCATCCCATCCGCTGCAGGTCATTGTGTGCGATACGAGACGCCTTAACATCACCCAAGACTTCAACCAGCAGTCCCAGCCGATCATCCGCGAGTTTCCGCAACCTGGACCGGTCTGCAAAGTCGATCCCGTCTTTCTCACCAGTCGTCCAGACCTGCCTTCTTCGCTGGCTTGGCGTACACCAACATCCCGATTGCGACCTCAACGCCGCCATGCCACGATGTGGATGTCACGGACAGAGAGCAAGCTAAAGAACGGCCCTTCTATGCCACCAATTGGGAACGCAAAAGCAGCGGCACCCGGTCCTTGCAGTTTACCCCCGCTGTAGGGCAACAATAAGCACGATCGCCGGGTCCCATCTTCGTTGTCCACCGAGAAGACAAGGAGAGAAACGACATGTGCGTATTGCTTCTGAGGATACATATTGGCGGGGCCTCCCAGTCGAGACGCATGAATTTTGGGAGATTACACACGGCCCCCGCGCCCCCCCCCCCGGCAACCCCGATGATGGCCTTTTTTTCCCCTCCTTCCCACTGTCGCACGCCGTTTCTTATGGTCTTGTTATCCAAAAGTATTATTCTCCGGGATTCCCATCGAATCGAAACAACCGTACAAGAAAAATCAAAAATAAAACCTCCCAACAAAGAAAAAAAAGTTTTGCTAACAATCCTGGGAAAACCCGGGAAGGCGTAGACGCCTCCTCCGGTTGAGACAGGGAAGGGGTAAGCCCGGGGGTTCCAAGCCGAGACTGTACTCCGGCACCGAGCTTTTTCCGCACCGTATCGCCAGGTCCTGGGCGTCTGTCTTTGCTTCATAAAGAGCTTGTTGCAACCCTGTCTGCTGTGTATAGGAAAATCTTAGAGACCAGGTGCCGTCAGTCAAGCGCGACGGGCATCTCATTCATTGCTCGTCCAAACTCCCGGCAGAGATACCTTCGCAGTAACCGCCGTCAACCCAACTTTCCCAGACATACTTGCCGCCCGTTTGTTTCTATAGTCGCATATCGAAGGGCCCATGTCGATCACGTCTGAAGCCTTTTCAGAAGACCACAGACGCGCAACACCACACTGAATGTTCAAACATCCAAGCAACCGTTCCGGCAGACACCATCTGAACCGGCTGTTAGTGAGAAGAGAGAAAAGAAGAAGCAATGGGCCCCGAAGAAGCATCCACCTGGTGCTCAGGTACAGCAGCCCATAGTTCATGCCTTCTCTCGGTTCCTGGCTTGGCTCCTTTAGTGTCGTTTGGTTCCTGGTCCGATGTTGTCTATTCCGCGATTCTACCCCTGGACTCCATCTGTCTTGCCGGTGTTGAAAGGCATTAGTACATAGCCATTTGCCTCTTCCTCCGTCGCCCCGTCGCCCGCTCATATGATGTCGTCTACGCCTCTTTGGGGTGGGAGAACGGAAACGTCCACATCGATGGCAGTCCCATCGGCAGATGCCCGTTCCTGGACCATGCCCTTTTCGGAAACAAGACGAGGAAGATAAAAAAAATAAGAGAGAAAAACATGACCCCCCGACTCCATGCCGTGCCCACATTCTCGGCCAACCAACATCTCCACCGATCTTCACATCGGCAGTCGGGGGCCCTAAAAAAAAGGTCTTTCCCCCTCTAACTCTCCCCGGCCTCTCATCCTTGCATCCCGGGTCCCGTCCACCACGAGGGATGCCCGCCCCCCGAGATTCAAAAACGGACACCACGAACCAGTTGAATGCCACCACGCCTTTGTCCCACCCTTCCCCCCCTCCCTTCTTCTACCATGGCCCTTAACCCCTTCCCCTGATAGTAGATGCCAGGACAAAAAAAAGCGTCCCCTTGCACGATGCCCGTCATAACCCCTGAAGAGCCGAGCCCGCGCCGTTCGTTCGCAGCAAACAAAGTGAGTCCAAAGGGGTCCGGTCGGTGTTGGTGGGGACCCCTTTTCTTTCCAAATGCTTCTTCGAAGCCTTCGACAAACCCCCTCCATGACGATTCACGCCCGGGATCCATGGTGTTTAGCACGCGCGGACTAAGGGCGGGCAGGACAGGGTGGGGGGTTAGAGAAGAGTCACAGCCCCCCCCTTGGTTCACAGCTGGGGAGACGCACCCGCTGATTCCTTGCCGACCGCTGCCTTACCTCACAGCTTTCCCGGCTCGAACGCGGACGGGCGGACGGGCGGACGGGCGGCGGGCAGGCGGCCTTCCTCTTCCTCCTCCTCCTCCTCCTCCTCCTCCTCGACACGGTTCGCCTGGAGCGAGAAACGTGCCCCGTCAGCCTATGCGTGGGTAGGTAGGTAGACCTTTACGCCGAGTAGTCAAAGCCGGCTATACAGCCATACCAATTCGCGTTCGGAAAAGAATCTATGTCATGAAAGGGGTACATGAGAAAAGTGCTATGAGAACACTCAAGCGGGAGAAACTGGGACGTCCAATGATTGGTTTACTGAAATGACCGTGTGCTCTTCATTCTGCGGTTAAGAAGACAGCCGGAAAAAAACCAAACAAAATCTAACTAAATGCTGCTGCTGCTGCTGCCGCTCCCCGCGGTCGAACACAAGAAACACAAAAATCCCGATTTTTCTCTCCCTTCTCCCCTTCGCGACGCCGGACCTGAACACGAAGGTTACAGTCCGAACCATCCTTTTTCCAAACCTTCCACCATTTCGCCAGTGATATTTCCCCTATCCCCTATCCCCAAACCTAGAATCCTTTTGTCCCTATTCCAATCTCTTGGAGAGGAATACAGTAGAAAATAAGAAAAAGTAAGCGAGAATAAGAGAAAACATCCAGGACAATAGTTTCCACCTTTTCCTCCCCTTGATATCATATGGTATGTCCTCCTCAAACATGAATGAATTCAAATACATGAAATATAAGAAAAAGAAAAAACCTCGAGACCCGGCAGAGATTTAACTATCTACGATTAAGTTGGTCGGAAGAGGAAAAGATCCAAAGGGCTGAAATCAAATGGAAATTGTTCAAGAAGAAGTTCGAGCGACGGAATCTCACCAATCAGAAAAGAAAAAACACCAAATCAAGAAAAGAAGCATGTAAGCAAACGGCGAGCAAACATCACTGGCCCCCCCGATTTTCCTCTTCCGGTTTGGTTACGATGACAAAAATAGACAAACTAGATACTGGCCATTATCGAGATTTTGTTTCTCCTGCAGTATGTGTGATGGTGTGTGTGTGGGTGTTTGATGTGGCGAGTAATGTAGGGTATCCTCCTCTTGTCGGGGCATAAAAGTACGTACGCGCACGAATTCTCAGAACAGAGACCGAACGACAGACTGAGAAAGAAAAGAGAGCTGACCTTTCCAAGCTCTTGTGACGGGAGAGACTTGAACCAGATGGGAGTACGGAAGAAGGGGGAGTCAAAGAGGGGAGTGAAATTGTGGACGTGTCCTGTGCGCGTGTTTGTGTGGCTGTGGAATCGTCATGACATTCTCTTTTTTGGTCCTCCTCTCTCATCTCTGAGGGCTTCTCAATTTTGGTTTTTCTTCCTCCTACTTTTTCTTCCCTTTTCTGAACAAGAAACACCGTGAGCACCCGTTGAAAAATTTCCCATCCCCTAGAAGTAGTCCCAGTGATGCCCATTCTATAGATAAGATTTACGTTGTCCCATTGATATTCGTGGAGGAAAAGTCGTGGCGGAGGGAAACTGCTAAGCAGGAGAACATGGGTTCTTTCGTGACCGCGTTTCGTCCCGAAAAATGCATCGGACACCACAACACGCGCTGCGGTAGGGGTAGTCGAGTACACAAAGGAAAACACAGGAATAGATGGTATCAGTCGTGTACGAAGCGCACGCAGTATAAAGATCAAGACCAATGAAAGCAGACAGCGGCCCTAGATCATGCCGGGCATGCCCTCCATGGGGTTGATGACGCCCCTGGGTTGGCCTTGCATTTGTCCTTGCGTTTGCCCTTGCATCTGCCCGTGGTTCATCTGGGGCATCGGGGGCATCTGTTGAAGATGCTGCTGTTGTTGCTGCTGCTGCTGCTGCTGCTGCATCTGTCCCGATGTTGGCGTGCTCGTGACCGAGACGGCTGACTGAGGCGTGATCGGAGTTTGCTGTGGCATAGGAGGAGCTCGTTGGGGCTCGACCTTTGGCTTGGCCATCTGCGACGCTGCCAGGTTGCGGTTGTGGCTGCTTTCCCGACGACGCTTCGGTGCGTCCTTGATCTTGGGGTGAGTGTGGCACTGGAACTCGTCAGATATTGGAAAGATTTCAGCATCTCATCGGAAATCTTACCTTGTACGCGTGTCTAAACCATGTAGTACCCTTCTTCTTGCTGCTGACGAGAGCGATCCAGTCGTTGCAGCTTCCGCAGAGTCCTTCCCACACATCAGGGTTACCATCCATTCTCCTAGTCTCTTGAGGTTCCTGGAACGGGTTGCCTGTCGCCGCGCTGATACCGTGGGTGAAGGATTTGTCGTACCAGAAGGCCGAGTTCTTCAACACAAGCCAGCGACCGGGCTTGCAGATGCCGCACCAACCCTCACGCTTGTTACCATGACCGCGAACCCATCTAGGTGTGTAGAGATCACCCTCGAAGCGGAGTTCTTGTTCGTGTGGAACGAGATCAGCGTCGGAAGGGTTCATGTCCTCAGGAGGCGGCGGTACTTGCTCTTCGTGGAGGGAAGCGTACAAGTCGGGCGGGTCAGACAGATCAGTGTAGTGGCTGTGGAGGGAGTGCGGATCGGCATTGGACTGAAGCATGCGGAAGAGTCCATGAGACAGGAGCGGCGGCGGTGCCTCAAAGTGATGAGCGTCGGGGTGAGGAAATCCATTAGATGGTAGTTGAGACGGGAGAAGCATGCTGTTCATACTGTTTCTCTGGAACTGCGGGGTGCCGGCCATCATAAAGGGGTGCTGTTGCGCTGCTTGCAGGTTGGTAAAGTTCAGAGGGACCTGATTGTGCTGAATCGTGGGCGAAGAGTGTCTGGAGGACATCCGCTGATGGGCACCAAAGGCATCGTGGCCAGGGTGGAAGACGAACGGGGTCTGACGGTTCCTGTTTTGCTGCTGCGTTCCGTATGATCCAGTCGACCATCTCTTTGTCGTTCCACGTTCAACGCTGTACGGAGCAGATCGCATGCCCGGGCGGGGTGACGGCGAGGCTCGACCGCGGCTCTGAGTCCTGACGAGTTCTGATCGGCTTTGAGGCGTCATTCGCGGCGACGCCACAGGCGACAACTGCGTCGACGACATCAATGAGTTGCGATTAGATGGCGGCGGATAGTCGGAGCTGAATGACGGCGCTTCCGATAGAGTGGCGGAAAAGTCTTCGTACGATGGCATGTCGGACAGCGCACCCGAAGTCGACATGGTAAATGATGATCCCGACATGCGTCTCGGGTTGGGGCCGCAGTCGAAGTTGAACTCGCTTTCATTTTGCTGGTACCTCAAGTCAAGAACGGGAATTGCTTCATCAGTCGTGTAAGCCTGTCCAATCATCTCCGTGTCCAATCCGGGGAATTCAAAGCTGTCCTCGCAAGGCTTTTGTTGCCACGCTGCAACTGAATTAGCAGGGGAGGTCACCTCCGACGAGTTGACTCACTGTTCTCCATGGTGGTGACGGGATAGAAGTCTTGGTGATGGACAGAGACAGGGCGAGACATGGCATCGCTTGGGGTCTGCTGCATTGGGAGAGGCGATGAATCCCATGATGGGAGAGTGCCGTATTCGTCGCTCATACTGTAAGAGAACCCCTCGTGAATGGTTGCAGGTCGAGGGCGCATGCCTTGAGACGTCGGGTTCGTCCATACGCCAGCGGGTGCCCCCAGGCCCTCTTGTTTGACGGGCATATCATTACCGTTCATGTTGAGGATGTGCGTTGAGCGAGGCGGGACGTCTCTTCTGAATTTGTTGTTTGGGTTGAAGGTGAAGGAAGGTGTCTGTATTTGTTGCCGGCTAAAGTGTACTTGTAAGTCATGTGTGTTGGAGGCTGCAGGGACGGGATGGGGGCCTACAGCTGTGCCTGACCAGAGTCCATGGTGCGTAGACAGGAACAAGGGAGCGTGCGGTTAATCAATTATTGGGTTGATGCTGAACAGGGACGGTGGGTTGTTAGCATTGATCCTCGGACGAGGGACACCAAGGGTGGCAGTTGAATCTGACGGCAGTCGGGGGGGCCCACTTTGCCCACGTATCGACGAGCACTACCCGACAGGCCGAAAGAGGGCTTCCATGGAACTTACTTGGAAGAATCTGGCGCAGTGGCCAGCTTGGGCGGAGAGCGACCAAATAATCTCCGGCCTGGGCGAGTAATGGACGGGCGGCGCGCGTGGTGTATTTTGTTGGGCGGTTTGTAGGTAACGCGTAGATTATCCCCTTCTGCCTGTGGGCTCCTCTCTCTTTCTGCTCTGCCCCTTGACTTTCCTTTCCGGCCTCCTCCTCGCTAGCGGGTGGATGGCGATGAGCGTTAGGGACAGCGGATCCTCGCGATGAGGCTAGTGGTTGTTGTTGACGGTAGGGATTCCCGTCCTCTGCTAGACAGTGTATGTATGTGGGATGAGTGAGTATGTTGGTGTATGGCCGGTGTTTGTATATGTATGTATGTATGCGAGCAATCCCCAAGGGCAACGTAAAGGAACGTAGTGAGTTTGCGGTGACCAGCAACTCGTTTGATGCTTCGATGATGAGGATGAGGTTGAGAGCACGTAGCTGGCAAGCCGTCCAGGTTCCTGGCAGGTGAAGAGAACCAGCTCCCGGGAGTAAATATTATAGATGCGAAAGAGGCAGCCCCCTCCGGAAAATAAAGAAAAATTTTAGGTAACAAGGCTCAGGAAAAAAACAAAAAAAAAGGAGTGACTAGCAATTGGTATCATGGGCAGTGAGGCCTTGGATAGTGGGACGCAAAAGGAGAGCAAGAAGAGGGCAGGAGCAGGGGCGGTGCCGGATCCTGGAGGTATAAAAGAAGTAGTGTGGAAAAAGCAGCACCATCCATGAACAGACCAATAGGTCTGCACGGTCAGGTTCGGAACGTCGGTTGGAGCTAAGCCGGATTCCCTGATACAAACCTCTTCCTGTCTGTGAACTTGGGGGGCATAGGCAGGTGTGCGAGAAAGTGCTTGACCAGGCTCACCAAGAGGGCAGAGGTCGCAGGGGTTGACCTTTTGGTGGTGGACAAGGTAACATCTGTTCGTAGATGTGGATGTGTGGGAGTAAGATGCCGATGAACCAGGGACAGGCCTACCGCCAGCTGTTTTTGGAAGACGGGGGACAAGGATCAAGCCGGCCGACAGGGCTATACCCAGATGATGAATGTGCGTTAGAAAAGCAAGGCAAGGTAGGCTGGGAGGTAGTCTAGTACATGGAACGAACTCGGCGATGCGTACAGGCGGAATGGGAAATTGTCAGTCTGGCGAGAGAATGCGAGAGAGTGTCCGGATAGACAAGAGTATCACGGTAAGAGACTGACAGCAGTCGAGGCTGATGGTGGTGTGGGGAGTCCGAGGGACTCAGAGCCGTGGGAAGAGGGGGGGAGGGGAGGGGAGTGAGAGACAGAGGAATGGAGACTGAGAGCAACGAGGAGGGAAGAGGCCATGGAAAGAATGACCATTCAACCAATCAAAGACAAGAGATTGATGGGATGGAAGAGAAGGGCAGAAGGTAAAAAGAGGGTATACTTGCGCGTCTGGAGTGTTTAGTTGCACTTGTCAAAGTCACTTGGTTGTGAAGCCCATCCATCCACACTTTTCCATACGGATACACCTTCTTTGCCTTGTCAGAGACACACCTCCCCCTTCTAGACCTTCTAGCCCCCCTCCCCGTCCCCGTTCACTCGCCATATCTTGCAGTCGGCGGCGGCGGTGCAGGTGTGGACTTGTAGCAGAGAAATTCATCGTGACGAAATACAGGACCAGTCTTGTACGAGAAGCCACCCAATCTATCGCCCTGGATCGTCGATAACCGCACTTGACGTATGAGCTAGAAGGGCCTTTCGGTGGTCTCCGACTAGGGCCATCAGGGCTGAGATTTGGCGAGGACCCTAGCGATCCGAAGGAAATAGTTCCCGAGGAGGTGACTTGTCTCATCCCAAGCACCCACTTGTGGCGACATGGCTCCAGGGCCGCAGGCAGGCCTTCGGGGAGGAAGAGGAATACTAACTGAGGCATCGGGATGGATGGACTGGACTGGACTGGACCAAAAGACCGGCAACTGTGAGTCTGGTGAGAGAGCGAGAGCGCTAGGCAATGGTTATGAAAGTGGACACCGGAGCCGAAACCATGTTGACTTGGTCTGGTCTGGTCTTGTCGACGTGTTTTGGGAGGAGTGTTTTGTTGTTGTTGGTGGTCGGGTGCTGTTGTTTCCCCCCATTCTCTCTCGTCTCTTCGCGCGGGCAGGTTTTGCGTTCCAGCTCTCTCGAGGTGGAAATCAAGCAAGAGCCAGGGTTCACGGACGAACCTCAGTCAATTATCGAAATGATACGATCCTATGACTTGTCTGGAGTGTCAGTAGGCCGAGTACGGCACGTCTGCAAGGTAAATCCGCCGCAGGGCCAGTACCCGTCCCAGATGAATGGGGCATGGGGGCCATGGGGAGGGGCCTCGGGCAATGTCTGTGTGGCACTGATGAAGATGCCATTGGTGCTGCGTCGCTTGTACATGTTGATTTTTAGACGATTTTTACCCACGTCTCCCCAGGGCCAATCAGGCCTTGGGTACGAAGATCATGAACGAGAGTGTTTGGCAAGAGAATCCTGACGTCGGGGCTCTTGTTTTGGCAGCGAGGATAGAACAGGGATGACTCCTGTGCCTATTTTGTTAGATCCCTGATTCCCCACATGATGGACCTGGTATCCTATCCTTCCCAGCAGATCCGCTCTCGGGCTTCCTTTTCTTCTGCGGTCATCGTGCCAGTACAACGACCGGAAGAGCAGGCATAAAACAGCACAGATGGCTCTCTGTTAGGTTTGCGGCTTGAGTTGCGATAGCTGCATGTCAGTTATCTGATAGGGCTCGCGGATTGGCAGTGGCGGCTGATAAGAAGCTAGAGCTTGCTTCTTGCTTGAAATGCAGCTTGATTAGCTCAAGGTCAGGTTACCTTGGCGTAGCTTAATGTGAGGTAGCTTAGCTGGCGGCAGCATGCAAAAGCAAGCGCACCGCTGGAGATCGGAGAAATCGTGTGAATGACAAAGTTTCCAGCGTAGTTGAGTGGATGACCGTCTGTTCGTCTCTCCAAGTCTCGCGTCCGGCGTCGTTCCGGAGCTGCAGGGGAATTATGAGCGGAGTTTTGCCGAGGGGAGGGAGAGGCTATCGTAGAGTGCAAAAGCTAGAGCCTCGGGACCATGTGGATGAAGGGGGTCAGACAAAGAAGTTCGGGGTCCAGCTCCGGTTTCCAGACCAGTCGGTTCCATGGAGGACCTGAAGCAATCCGTAGAAGAATTGGAATCTTTCGCCCTTGCAGGCCAGGATTGGCGAGTGGACTCGAAGCTGACGATGCATGGGTTTGGAGAGAGATTCCGGCCGCCGGCGTCGAGTAGTACAGCTAGAGCAGCACGAGACGAGCGAGCAGGGTGCCATTAGTGTCCACGCGACAGGCTCGCGTCTGGAGCAGGACGACATGATGGTGCGCAGAAACCTTGCGACGATGCAGAGGGAGAGAGAGAGAGAGCGCGAGAGACCAGACCGTCCAGGCTGTCCGGATGACCTGACAGAAAAAAAAAAAAACTGGACGTGAAATGATGGGAGGGCAGACCTGAGGAGCATCACCTGAACCACGACCAGAACCAGCGTCTGAGCCAGACTAGAGCCAGAGCCAAAGCAACTTCTTCCCTCCTCCTACTCACACAAAGATGTGGTCAAATACAGTGATGGAGGGTATAAAGGCGCGCAATGATGGGGCCGGCCGTCGTCGACGTCGTTGGTCGATGGTAGAGTGCTGGTGCCAGTGGCACAGAGCAGGCACGTTTGAAGTTGACTTTGAGCTGGGCGGCGGCGCGATCTGATTTGTCGCTGACATAAGCATCTGCAGGGGGAAGTCGCGGGTGTGTAGGACTCTAGGTGATGTGTAGGTACTTCTGCAAGCCTGACCAGCTGCAGGGACGCTGTGGCTCTAGGTGTCTCTGTACCTGCAGATGTATCTCTTTACCGCAAAAGGTACCCAGCGTCTTGTGGTAGTGTTTCGCTATGTGAGCGCTGTTAGGTGGTGTGGGTTGCATTGTGTGTACCTAATTTGAGCCTGACCCTCCAGGCCGCCAGCTGCTGTATTGTATCCTGGGGCCGATGTATATTGTCTGTATGTATCTTGTGTATCTCTTCCTCAGGAAACGCAGCACACGACCTCAGTCAGTACCTTACTGCAGCATACTCTTCTTCTTTTTGACGCTGCCAACACTGGAAAAGTCTGTCGATCTCATCGAGTTCTTCGATGCCATCACCAAGGCCCATTACCCTCATATTTCGCCTAATCCATGTTTACGGGTCTCACCCGGCTGTGTCCTCACTTCGTTCTCACCCCTTCACAGGCTCGCGAGCATTCACGCCCACGGTCATGTCCGCTCCGGTAGGTCCAGGCGTTGACAGCTCGTCGTCGATGACCAGTCACCCACTCACCACGCTGAAAGCGGCGCAAGTGCCTTTTTGTTATTATTCCGTCCTGCCCAGCGTGTCGAGCTGACTCGTGCCGTGCCAGGGGTTTTACAGGGGCTAGAGCTGTCTCAGATCTGTCGCAGAACGACGTACCCTTGTCTTGCTTCAACCCCTCGACTGGGTTGACCGTTGACCGTCGACACTCGCAGTCACTCAATCACTCCCGCGCTCCTAACCTCTCTCGCTCGCGCCAGACGCCTACCCACCATGATTTTGTCGTGTGCTGGCCATTAATTCGTCGTACCAAGACCTCTCCTAAGGCTGTGGTCGTGTCTCCTCGCAGTCTCCGTCGTCATTACTGTTGCAATGTGAAATGTACCCCTGGATAATGAGTCTGCCTAGCTCACGGCCTCACTTACCTTACATCGGAGCTTCGTGCATGTACCAGTCTGTATACCACCTCGCCTCGCCCTATTTTCACCTTCTATGCCATTTCCTGTTCCATAGCCTCATCTCACCTCTTCCTGCACATGCCTGACAGACCTTGCGCCTGTCTAGACTGCAGCAGCTGCTGTCAACGAGCAAGGCTCATTGTTCTTCGACCCCACTTACACGTTCAGACTTATTATGGCGGCCCTTTCTATTCCAACGCCCTGCATGCCGTCAGTCTGTCTGATCGCAATCATCGACGTGCGTCTGTGAGGTTCGTCCCCATCTAATCCGTCCTTTGCAGACACTGCCAAAAACTCAGTCCATGTGCCAAAATCAAATCAACGCCACAGTAAATCAAATCCTCCCCCCGCACAGCTACCGGCTGGCGTTTGGGGCTCTTGTATGAGACATGAGACCCGTCTGCAACTGGCCAGTTCCGGACGATACCTCAAGTCAATGAAGTCAATGTCCAACCAGATACTCTAGCCATATGGCCAGCTGTCCTTTTGATCGCGTGCCGTTGTACAGGACGTCTGCTTACTCACTCCCCAGCCTGATTGCCGTCGCAACCTTAACCTTCCCTTTGTGTGTGAAGACCAGGAGACTTCTCCGGTTCATTTCTCGCGCCAAGACGGTTCACTCGTCCTGACGATCTAACAAATCTGGCTTCGCGACTGGTTACCCCTCCCCCTCCGCGCTCCCTCACCTCTCTCTTCACCATGGCCCCGCGCTCCCGTCCCTTAACGCGCCTGTGAAGCGAGCCGCACCATCTCGTCTTCCGTATCCTGTGACTCGTCCGTCCCTTTGCCTCAAGAAGCTGCTAGACTGTGCCACGATGGGCCGATGTGGTCTATTAACGGAGCCACAATTCGAATGGCTGAAAACCGACTGAACGTCAACAGATGCCAAAAAAGCAACTTCAACTCCTGAAGTCAGCGAGAAGAGCTAGAAAAAGAGCAAGCTTTCAGCAACTGACCGGCCACTTGGCGACAATAACACGCGTCATGTTAATGCCTCGAATATGTGGTTTCCGTTCCTGTAGCTGGTGGAGGTCGTCAGGCATATAATACCAGCCCGCTATAGCTCTTGAGGCCATGGAATCCCTGATCTCCGCCTTCAAACGACAGCCAAAGATGGTTGCCTACTGCCGCTATCACATCCTGGTTCGCGGGTGTGAGTTGTTGTGCTGGTTGGCCGCTATCCCACGGAATGTACACGCGTAAAGTGGTTCCAGTCATCCATCGTCACTAACAGGACTAAATCCGTGTGCTGCCAAAGCTTGTTGGACTCATTCGCTCGCGACTATCCAGCCACGGCGAGAACTGACACGGCGCTAATCACGCAGTCCATTCTGTCAAAAACTTTCTCATAGGCGTCTGTGTGTTGTCCACAAGTGGTGAAAGTTAGCGCTGCCTCCCTAAGTGGGATATCGGTCCCGGACTTCCGCCTCAACGCCGTCGCCCGCCACCAGGCAGCTTCACGATCCAGCCTTCCCCATAGATCAGATTTGCAAATTCGAGAGCAACTTAGTCAGAATATCTTTGACCTCATTGTCTGTGCGATTCTACTTCTCGCTCTGGTGGCCTCCTCGGTGCCCACTGGTTGGCTTCCGCCGAGCCTTCGATGAGTTGTTCTGTGGGTCCTCCGGACTGGCCGTCTTGCTTGCATGACAACCTCGGACGTTTTGGGAAATTACGCCAAACTGGCCAAGCATGGTCGCTGTCTATAAGTCGGCTCTTATGGAGATCACAAACCAATGATGACACGACCTTACCCCGCCATCGATTGCTTGTCGACTCGGTTCGATATTGGCACACAAAATCAGGCGGATCGATGGGAGAGGCTGACAAGATCGTATCCGCGACCGCACGGAATAGGGGCGAGCAGGGTAGCGACGAACTCTCTCTGGTGCGCTATGTTAGTCGGCGTTTTATCAGACTGATAGATGTGTTTGATGTTTACCATAGGCCGAGCCAGGCCGACTCTCTCACGGGACGGTGGGAGATGACCAGCTCGACAAAATCAGTGCGTCTTGCCAACTTGCGCATCGTATTGGTACAAGCCGGCGCAACGAGCAGGAGACGCAAATAGGACGCCGCAGATGGTAGGTACGCGATTTCTTCTTATCGAACACACACCCTCGCCAGCTCGCGACCCAGGCGACGGTCTCGGGTTTCAGAGGGAAGAAGAACTCCGGGAGAACCACATCAAAGTGGATAGACAAAGACTCGGTAGCGAGAGGTAGCGTGATGCGTCAAAGTTGGTGGGAGATCGTGAATGGATTAACCTAGAGACTGTGAGTGTAGGGATTGGGTGCCACATGGCCAAGAGTCCGATGCTCGGAGTTGAAGACTGACAGGCCATCACCAGCTAAACCCGGCCGAAGGAGCACAAAAAAGCCGATGGGAGGCAGCGAACTCAACCTCAGCTCAGTTCACGACATTGTCCACCCGATGCAAGTTTCAAGAGAGGCGAGTGTTAAAGCTGGGTTAATTGACATTGTCCAGTGTCTTGTGTTGCTCTAATCTTTGTTGATTCTTCGCCATACCTCCTGCTCGGCCGCGGCCAGTGAGCCACCAGCCGCTGCTGCCCACTTCTTCGCTGTGTCCCAAACACCTTCCTCTAAAGGAGCTTGGGGACCCCTCTCGGCCGCTGATGCTATAGCGGCATGTTGGGCAGCTCTTTGATGGCTGCTGAATTCAGATGCACTAACGTCTTGCTGATATCCCGGAGGGTGTTCAAGGCTCGATGCAAGATCGCCTCCTATAGGAATGGGTCTTGGTCCAGTCATCTGAGGTCCATTAGCAGTGGTGGTGGACGTTGGAGACCCTCCGTGAGCAGGCATGGTTGGAGGAGGGATGGCCATCTGGGGAGGGTAAGGAATGTGAGTTGCGGGCGTCGGTGCTGGAGGTTGATAGGCCTCGCCCGCCTTCGGAGGCGGAGGTATCGACTGCTTGGCTGGCATAGGCACGGGGACGGCACCTGGTTGGGGCGCCGGGGGCTGGCTGACATCATCTGTCGTCGTCGTCGGAGTTGGGCGCGGGATAGGATATGCTTGTGCAGAAGCTGTCTGAACAGGGAGAGATGGGGCGGCCCCAGGCTGTGCCGCCGGGTATTGCTGCGGGCAGTTGGAAGATGATGCGTCCGCGCCGACTTGATTTTTTGGTTGTCCAGCAAGGTTATTGGCGCTATCCTGGGCTTGTGCCGCCTCGGTCTGCGGTGTCGGTCCCGAGGCCTTGGAGGCGTTGATCGGGCTTGCAGTGTGGATTTGGATGGGAGGCATAGTTGATGATAGTAGACCTCTTGGCTGAGGTGGGAGAGGTACGAAGCTGTGGGGTTTTGGTACGTATGTGAGTAGTGCGCGAAACGTCGAGACTGTTCAGAGGGTGTTCAAGTCGAGAATTAGGCGAGAGCACAGCAGTTCCTACACGAGGCGTCTCTGAAATCGGCTCGTAGTCATGAAGCAAACGTGGCACGTTGTGGTTTCCTCTGTGACAGGCGAAACCTTACGTGACGACGTCATTGCTTTGGTGGTTGGAGCGTGTCAGGTGACCCGAGGCACGCCACGTTGCTGACCGAGGCAGGTGCCGTACCTCACCTTAGGCACAGCAGGCACGGGTGACAGGGTAGGAAGGCACCTGCCTCGGGACCGTGGATTGGAGATGGAAGCTGCTTTGGCGGGTAAACAGAACAATAGAGAGCATAAACAATGGCCCGCAGACTTTGAGCGCTAAGACAAAGAAAAGAAGCTGTTAGTTGTTACATTGACATACCTACCTTAGATGGCGACCACTCATGACTGCTTGGTGGATGAGACGGCATCTACCTCTGCTTGCTATCCTCCTCAAAATTATTCACAAAACAGACCGACCCGTTGCACTTGCACGATGCGAAGTTGGAGGTGGAAGGAGCTCCCGTCGATGGTTCCCTGGACATGCTGGCAAGTCGAGGTGTTGTTTGGGCATTGATTCGACGGGAACTTGTGTCAAGTTCATCCACTCAGTGGCTGCTTATGCAAACAAGCAGCAGTTAAGCTGCAAAGCATACGGCACGCAGGCATGGACGAAGCAGGCCGGCCAGGAGCTGTTGACCAGTGGTTTGTTGGCGACTGGAGCCGCAAGACGGCATTTTACCGGATGGTGCTTGGACCGCGTTGAGTCGCCAGAATCTAAGCTTCTTTGAATAGCGAACGGAATCGTGTCATTCCTGACCTGGTCTCAACTGTGCCCAGCGGTGCACGCCATGCAGCAATACCACCAGGATCACCTCCTGGTTGCGCTGCCGCCATAGCCATTGAAGCTGCCGCCACCAGAGCTTCGCTTTGCCGTGCCAAGCCTGCTGTTTCTGTCGTAGAGTTGAATGAGTGTTGAGGCATGTAATGCGACGTGTCGACCCTCATTGCTGTTAGTTTAACGAACCTCTGTGCGGCATACTGTTGGTATTAGCTGAGGAAGCTGCAAAGCAAGCCGTTGACCTACCGGAATGTCATTCACATCTTCGGTCCCGGGACCTCAGCTCCATTATTAACGTAAGAGAAGCCGAGCTCTCGGGAAGGAACAATCATTTACCGGAAGAGTCTGAGCTACTCTTCTTCCAGACTAGCGCCACCACAGCACAGACCATCGCGCTGCGGTATGGGGACGATGGGTGGTAGCTGCATGAGGCTGAGGTCGCGAATCTTGAGGCTGGTGGTTTTGCTCTGGCCGTAATCGAGACCTCCATGAAAATAGCAACAGCCCGCCATCTGGCTCCGAGCATCAGGGGCAAGAAGACTCAATGGTAGGGAAAGTCAGCGAAAGGGTTCTCCTTCGGGAGGGTAAGTCCAAGGCCCTGCCTTACATCGCGAGTAACACACTGATCGAAGACCACAGGCCTTGAGAGAACCGACAATGGCATGAAGCAGACAAGCTGGCCTGATGTTACGCCGATCAATCAGAAGAACTACTACACGTATGGATTCAACCATCATTTGATACCCTATTAGATAACTCCGTCACTAATACCAATGCGAATAAAAGGGACTATATGAAGCGGGATGACCAGATCCTTGCTTTACGACTACAAGGCGATGCCACCCGCGATAGAATCGTGCAAGCAGCCAAGGATAGAGACCGTGCTCTTGCCCAGAGTGGTCGCGCCGAGGTTCCTCTCCTCATTCCCGAGCTTCAACCTGAAGAGGCGCCCGCCGATGCTGCGGTAGGCTTGGATGCCTCCAAGGTTATCGTCATCCACCCCGGTAGCCAGAATCTTCGCATCGGTTTTGCCAGCGATGCCCTCCCGAAGTCGATATCCATGACTCTTGCGACGAAATTCCCTCAGACCGAGGCGGAGATGCATGAAGCCCTTCCCCGCCGACAATTCGAAGCGAAGACACAGGATCAGCAATTTGGCGAAGAGTGGTCGAAGAAGTACGGAAGAATGTGCAATGATCTTAAGCTGGATATGCGCGCAAACAAGCGCAAAGTCTTGCCAAACTCCAAGGAGTTGGTACTGAACTACAATCGTCGCACGGAGCCCGAAATCATCCAGACCCATAATGACCCTTTGCAGATCGAGTGGACGGATATCAACGACTTGGATGATCCGAAGTCGTCTGCCTCCTGTTTTATTGGAAACCAGGCTCAGAGAGTTCCGGACGACTCTCAGCCAAAGTTCAAGCTCTGGTGGCCGCTTCAATACGGCGTGCTCAACGAGGACGATTACACCAACGCGGAACATCTGTACGATGATTTCGAGACTCTACTGGACAAGGCCATTCGACAAGAACTTGGCCTTACGAAAAACAGCACGTGGAAGCAGTACAGTTGTGTCTTTGTCATTCCCGATCTCTACGACAAGCGATACGTTGAGCAGGTGCTTAGGTCCTGCATGACGTGGTTCGAATTCAACCGCATTTGCTTCATCCAAGAGAGCATGGCAGCTACGTTCGGAGCCGGATATACGCAAGCCTGCGTTGTTGACGTTGGAGCTCAGAAGACGTCCATTACGTGTGTGGAGGACGGCCTCTGCGTCGAGGACTCCCGCATCAACTTGAAATACGGAGGTTGGGATGTCACGGAGACGTTCATCAAAATGCTGCTTTACGACAACTTCCCCTACCAGGAGATCAACCTGAAAAGAAGATACGATTTTCTGCTGGCCGAGGAGCTCAAAATTAAGCATTGCACCATGTCGCAAGCAGACATCTCTGTGCAGCTCTACCAATTCCATTTGCGAGCGCCGAACCAGCCAACGTCCAAGTACCATTTCAAGACGTACGACGAGGTCATTCTCGCGCCTATGGGCTTCTACGACCCGGCCATTTTCGACAACAGCACCAAGCTGAGGGGCAGGCGCAAGCTAATTGACCGATCGTACAATGCGTACGACGTTGACATCCCGGACGACCCGGCCTCGGCGGCACAGTTTGCTATACTGGCTCTCGTCAAGCCATCTTTGAACGCCGCTCCACCAAATGGCTTCGCCCAGACTCAGACAGATGTGTCAACGCCTGCCAAAGAGAAGCCTCAACCGTTTGACTTCCTCAAAAAAGGTGACGGCGTTAACGGCACTCCTTCTGGATCCAATGCTCCCTCCCCAGCTCCAGAAGGTGTCAGCACTCCAGTTCCAGCTCCCTTTGTATTCGGCGCAAACAAAGAAGGCGTCAACGGCGGAAGTCCTGCTCCTCCCGTGCGGAATGGTGGCACTCCGGGACCAAACGGTGCTCCGGCTCCTCAGCCACCTGCTGGCATGTTTGTGGACTCTGCGGCGCGCAGTGCCAAAGCTCAGGCTATTGAGCGCGACGGCGTCTTGCCAACAGCACCACTTGACATTGCGATTCTCACGAGCATCAACAACGCTGCAAGGGGCGATGACAAAAAGTTGCGCGACTATCTGGGCAGCATCATGGTTGTCGGCGGAGGTTCCAAGACGCCGCAGTTCACCGTGGTACTTGAAGAGAAGCTCAAGGCACGAAGACCTGATCTTTTCGATCGCATCCTCGTCAGTAGGAGCGCCAGAGACATGGACGAACAGGTCGTGACTTGGAAGGGAGCCAGTGTCTTTGCCAAACTCCCAGCAAACGACTCCTGGATCACACCGTTCGAATTCGAGAGGCTCGGTGCTCGTGTACTGCATCACAAGGTGCTCTGGGCCTGGTGAACGTGGGTCGTATTATTGAAACGGTCGTTGTGGAAGGTACACTTCGGGATAGCAATGGAGTCGGGGACTGAATAGGGATAAACAACTACTTGCATTTGCGGAGGCAAAGTGACGACGAATGCTTGGGTTGCGGGCGTTGGGCGTCGAGGTGAATTTTCTTGGGGTTCCTAGCTTTGTAGACAGGCAAAGGCTAGAGCCAATTGCCCGACTTCTCGGGGGAGACTACGAGAAGCCGGATTAGACGTCAAAACACAAAAGTACGTTGTCGCACCAGAGAAAAGTCAGCACGCTAGCAGCATCTTGCTACTCTCTGTGCATATGAATAACTACCGTCGGCGGCTTAGGACCCCGAGCTGTGGCGGGAGTCCGGCCGAATACATAATTAGGTTAGCGGCACGGTGAGAGTCTAAGTGCGAGCTTATGTAAGGTGGCACCTCCAGAGATGCTGGGATCTCAGGTGTATGATGCTCACCCGTCCCGCATCCGCACCGGTAGCTGTCCTGCTTTCTCCCTTCTGATCAACAACAAACAGCGTGAAGGGGGGAGAAAAAACAATCCAGCTTGCCCTCCACCTCTCGATATCTTGCACCGCCCGCCGCGAGATGTAAGCTTTGATCCAGAGGCTGGTTTGCGGCAGTAAGGAGAACAACTAATCAATCGCCCAGCGTAAACACCACTGCAAATAGCATTCACGATGGCGGTCCTGTCCCGCTACCTGCCTTTTTCCGAGGCAACTACTACGCTGCAAGCAGTGACATACCTCCTCGGCATTTCCCTTTTCTCGATATCTTTTCTTGTCTTTCTTAACAGCAGCATATCGTTTGTCATTACCGACTTAATTGGCGTCAAGGATGGCGTCGGTGACATCGTCGGCACCCTCGGCTTCGTCGACGAGCTCGTTGCGCTCGTCGCATGTCCGGTCTGGGGACTGGTCTCGGATCGGCTCGGCGTAAGATGGGTAGCTGTCATTGGATATGCCGTCATTGGCGCTGCCTTAATGCTGTTCGTCCAGGCGCGCAACGTGTATCCGGAGCTTCTTCTGGCGCGCATCTTCTTCGCCGTCGGCGCGACTGCCGCGTAAGTTGCTTCGATCGAGGTCATGGACGGAATAAGTGGACTTACAGTACCGCGCAGGGCAACGATGGTCACGGCCATTCTACCATCTTTAACGAATGACTGTGACGAACCGGACAACACGGCGAACGTTACCAAGCCTGTTCACAACCCTCGAAACAGCATTGCAATGTCGCTCGAGTCCGACATGACCATCACCCCAGCACGGTATCATGGCAACGGTGGGAACGGAATGGCGGCTGGCGAGGTAGATGAGGCGAAAGCTGGCAAGCCGTCGGCCCTCGCGGGTTATGTTGGGGTCTTCACGGGGTGCGGCGCGCTGGTTGCCCTATCCTTGTTTCTCCCGCTTCCAGCTCGCTTTGGTGAGATCGAGGGCAAGCCACAGAGTGAGGCTGTCGCCGATAGCTTTTACGTGGTAGGCGTTGTTGCGTTCGCGGTGGCTATATTCGTCTTTTTCGGGTTGAGGAACCTGAAGGGCGAGGAAAGCAAGGGCTGGAGTGTCCTATTTGGGCTCAAGACAAGTACGAGCTCTCAAGACGATGCAAACGAACGCGGGTCAGACCACCCGCCCCGGCCGGTAAGATCCCTTGTTATAACCTCCTCGAGTTTGCTGACAAGCAACACAAGGTTCTACCATACTTGCGTTTACTCCGAGACTCTATCGCCCTTGGATTTACTGATTCTCAGATCGCCCTGGGATACTTGGGTGGCTTCGTTGCTCGTGCATCTACTGTCGCCATTTCCCTCTTCCTCCCTCTGTACATCAACACCTTTTTCATCAGCAATGGATACTGCAGGGGAAACCCTAACGACCCCAATTCCGAATTGAAGAAAGAATGCAGGTCGGCCTACATCTTGGCATCTACATTGTCTGGCGTTGCTCAGCTTTTTGGCCTGATCGCCGCACCTGTCTTCGGCTACCTCAACAGGAGACGTGGACGTTTCAACTTTCCTATTATCATAGCTACCGGTCTCGGTATTGTCGGCTACATTGCCTTCCCTTTGCTCCCTAGCCCGGAGTTCAAGGACGTTGACGGTAGAGGAGGTAGCCCAGTCGTTTTCCTTCTGGTCATTCTCATTGGCATCAGCCAGATCGGGGCCATTGTCTGTAGTCTCGGTTCCCTCGGCCGCGGCGTTCTTACGGCCGACATTCCCAAGTCGCAGCAGATCGATACGGTTGAAGACTCGACGGAAGCGATTGACACCCCCACGGAAGCTGCACCGTTGTTGCAGCAGAACGCTAGCGTCGACGCCGTGTCGCGAGTGCGACTCAAGGGCTCCATCGCTGGCATGTACTCCTGGTTCGGCGGAGCGGCGATTCTGCTTTTGACGAAGCTCGGAGGCTTCATGTTTGATACAGTGTCCACCGGCGCACCTTTCTACTTGATGGCTTCGTTCAACGCCATCCTCCTCGTTGCCAGCTTGGGCATCGATGCTGTTCGTCTTTACGGAGAAAGACAGTAATGATACACTGCGACAGAGTGGGGCATACACATAGTTTGTAATGACATTGTTCAATCCAATTTCTCATCTTCTTGAATGTTCCGTCCGCCTCGTTCAATTTTGCGGACAAAGAAGCAACACGGTACTTACATGCTTGAGTGTACCTACAATCCCAACTGGCAAAATCTGACAGGCGCCTCATCCAGAGCCATCGCCTACACCATTAGATACACATGGATGACTTACTCGATGGCAGGGCGCTGCCGGGGAACGAATTCCGCTTCCTCGGTCTCAGGAATGGTCTCCAATTGGTGCGGCATAGGTCGATAAGTTTGTCGGCGTCTACCGAGCTTAGCACGCGTCAGTCTCTCTCGGGACCAGTGCTGCCATCGCTCCGCCGAGCGCCGTCGCTTGGCCACGACGCTGTCCTGTCCCATAGACCAACTCTCACCTAGGAGCGCGTCTGGGCTAGCGGATCGGCTGGGAGCAGTCACCTCGGGGCCGCGGAAGAGTACCATCACATCGCTGGCAACATCGTCGTTGTCGCCGGCAACATCGTCGTTGTCGCCGACCACTTCGCCCGCAATCTCGTCCCTGGGGCCGAGGGGCTGCTGGACCGTGGGCTTGGCAACGAGACGCTCCCTGAAGTTGTAGGTCACCTCGTGAAAAGAGAGTATCTGACAGCCCGATACGCCACACTCGTGGCACACGGAGGGGCTCCTTGAGGAGAAGGGGTGTCTGAGGAGGCGTCCGAGGCGGGCGAGCAGGCTGACGTGCCCTCCGGCATCGCGGCCCTCGGTGCAATAGGGGCAGTCGGTGGAGACTGTCATGAGGGCGCGAGGGGAGCTGGAGGGCGGTTGCTTTCGGAGAGGCATCTTCAATTCGGGTAGATCTTGCTTTTTGTCACAGGAGTCGTCCTTGGTTGTCCGAGTTGCTGATGATGATCCGGGGGGATAAGGAACTCGGGGATGCTTGACGTCTGTTTTTATAGACTATTATGAGTCGATCGTGCCATCCAAAAAAAGCGACCAGTCGCCAAAATCACAAGATAAAGGCTTTCGAACAATACCATTACTCGGTCTGCGAGGCCGTTTCATAGGTTCTGGACATTGTCGTTTGTTTGTGTCAAATCCGTTGTGCTCTCAAAACATGTGCTCTTTGATCGGATCAGGAGTCCACTTGACGACAGGCAAGGCCGAAGGTCTCCCAGCATTCGGGTCACTATTGATGGGGCCCCTTTGGAAGCGTAAGAAAGGCGGTCGATAGGTCAATGCGATGCGTCTGGAGGCCCAGGAGGGTCGTTCCCCAAGACACACGGTGCCCCCCCCCATCGATGAACGCCAGTCTCTCTTGGAAGAGAAATAGTTGGCAACTTCGCAGACTCCGTCGGAGGTGGATAATATGAGTCGCGTCAAAATAAGTCGATACTGGCGAAACCAATAAAGATAGGAACGACCCAAGTCTTGCTCGTCAGCTGCCATCATTGCCCGCATGAACTGCAGTGTTTTACACTCTAGTTTCACTTCAATATTCGGTAATGTCCAATTGTCTATGTACAAGAATGTGATTAAGGTCTACTAGTGATTTTGTCTGAGTTGATCTCTCTCCCAGAACTATAGGCTACCATTGGACCTTATTTTCAAATTTATGATGCATCGTCCGTTCCACAGGTTGCTTCTTCATCTAGCCCAAATCGCCATCCACACCTTCAGAGCCGCCACCGAATTCCATCAAAGAGCGTGATTGGGTATAGTTCATAGCCATAGATGCTGTCGTAGCCATGACTCGTTAAAGTCGTTTTAAGAATTATCATTATTCGAAAGGCCTTCAAGTCGCGTTTAAGCTTCCTGAGGTATATTGAAGAATCGAAGAAGGAGAAACATCGCCTCATCTGCAAGGCCGCATGGACTTGCTCACAGCAACGCGACCGCGCCGAAGAGACCTGCCAGGAAGGCCGCAGCAGGAGCCTTCTGGAGGTTGGCCCCGGCAGTAGGGACGACTACGGGCTGGGTAGATGCCACACTCGAGACCGGGACGGCGACGGAACTGGTGGCTGGGACAACAACTGTCGAGGGAGCCACCACGGTCTGGTGGACGGTGCCAGAGACCGTCACGAAAACCCAAGAACTCTGCGTGACGACCGCCTCGCCTCCGACAGTGACGGGAACGGTAACGTCGACGTGCTTAACGGAAGTGACGGGAATAACCTCGGTGACTGTCTTCAGGGCGGTAACGTAAATCTTCTTGGTGCCAGTGCTGGTAACCCAGATAGTCTCGCCGTGCTCGACGGTCTTGTAGGTGGTCTCAGGCTTGGTGATGGTCTCATAAACCTCGGTCTCGACGTGCTTGGTGGTCTTGAGGGTTGTGTAGACATCTACGGTCGTTTGTACCTTGGTCACGATTGTCGACGTGGTTGTGTAAACGATCGTCTCGGTGTGGCCGTCGACAACCTTGGTCTTCGTTACCGGGTAAAGTGTCGTAAGAGTGGTGTAGTCGACGTCTTTCTCGGTCTTGGTGACGTCGGGCAGCTTCTCGGTCTCGTACACCTTGGTGGGAACCTTGGTCACAATCGTTGAGGTCTCAGTCCAAGTCTCCGTGAAAGTGTTGCCTCCTTCGGTGACGGTCTTGGTCTATGGGCTGTTAGTGAGGCGTCTTGAAGATGTCGAAGGTGGTATATCTCACAATTGGGAAAAGTGAAGTTATCGTTGTGTACTCGACATCCTTCTCAGTCTTGGTGACGTCGGGCAGCTTCTCGGTCTCGTATACCTTGGTGGGAACCTTGGTCACAATCGTTGAGGTCTCAGTCCAAGTCTTTGTGAAAGTGTTGCCTCCTTCGGTGACGGTCTTGGTCTATGGGCTGTTAGTGAGGCGTCTTGAAGATGTCGAAGGTGGTGTATCTCACAATTGGGAAAAGTGAAGTTATCGTCGTGTACTCGATATCCTTCTCAGTCTTGGTGACGTCTGGGAGCTTTTCGGTTTCGTAAACCTTTGTGGGAACCTTTGTTACCACAATCTCTGTCGTTGTCAGGGTCGTCGTCCATGTCTTTCCTTCCTCCGTGATGGTCTTGGTCTGTCCCGAAGAGTTAGGCAATCTTGCAGTTGTGTGAGCGGCTCCAGTTTTAACTCACAATAGGATGGTACTTGGTGATGGTGGTCAACTCCTTGTCGGTCTCTGTGAGGACGGCAGTTGGGCCAGGGACGGTCTCGTAGACCTTGGTCGGCTTCTTTTTGGTTATGGTAGACAGCTCAGCCACCGTCGTCACATAAGTGTGGCCATCTCCAGTCACGGTCTTGGTCTGGATTTCTTGTGAGCTCGCGAACTACACCTTGATTTCCAGGTTTGGAGACGAACGATTGGACACCAGCTGGTGTACGTAGTGTACTCTACGTCGGTCTTCGTGACGTGCTCCGTAGGCCCGGGGATGGTCTCGATGACGGTAACGGGGACCTTTGTTGTCAATGTCGAGACCTCGGTTGTTGTCTCATAGTATGTGGTGCCGTGTTCGTAGTGCGTTTTGGTCTGGCAAGCGTGAGGATGGAACAATCATGTCGTTCTCGATAGCAAAACTTACAACTTCGCAAGGGGTTGTGACTGTGGTGATTATATGGGTTGTCTTCGTGATAGTCTTGTCCTTGCCCTTGTCGTGATCCCAGTCATCCGTGGCGATGACGGTGGCAGACAAGGCTAGAAGAGCACAGGCAAACTTCATAGTTGCGGATCAGAGAGCAACCAACGAGATATTTTCCTTTGGAAACGATGGTATAGGGAAGCGAGGGTTTAACTTGAGCGAGAGTCTCTTAAGTAACCTTAGCGAACGAGCTACTTGATAGCACACCGAGGTGGTTGTCTAGGAGATGAGGAGAGAGGCTGGTGAGAGCTACAAGAGGATGGAGAATTGATCCGTGAAGGGTCCAAAAAGACGGGATGGCTGGTATGCTTATATCTTGTGGCCGAACAGGCGGCCGACATGACCGGGCATCCTTCTTGCCGACCAGCAAGGAAAGAGGTGAGGAAGTGCGGAGGTCGCGATGACATCTTTTCCTCGACCAGCAGCTCTAGGCGATCTCCACAGCGGCTTGCATTAGTCTTGGGCCATGTGGACAGCATACAGGTCATGGTCCGACCCATGGAAGAGACCATGGGATGTCGGAGAGACAGGGGAACGAATGCCAAGTCTGTGATACGAGAAAAAGTGATCTGGGAATGCAGGACAGCTGTTGGAGAGAGTCTCTGGAGCTTCTTTTGCAGCCGAAGAGCAGCTTCGATGCAAAGAGTGAGCCGATGCCGCCAGAGGTGTGAGCAGATAAATTGGCCAATTACGATCGAATAACTATGCAGAGAAGTTGACCAACAGACAAGAAAAGAGCGCACGCTCATGTCTGCGTAGCGCGACCTGCAAGTAAGAGACGAGGTTGAACGACGACGACGACGACGGCGACAGCAAGGCTCGACAAGGTTCAGACAGTCAGACTGTCAGACTGGCAGCTTGGTAGATGGCAGTGACGAATTAGAAAAGAGCGAGGTAGCTGATTAGAGCCGATGGCATTGCATCCTGCAGAGAGGCCGCCCTGACCCTTGTCAATGATGTCGCCTAGACGTTGAGGCGGACGCGATGCTTGACCGCGCATGTAAGATGGGTTGGCGGGCTACTGTCGGGCACAGCCGGCTGTCGATGGACAACGGTATGGTTAATATGATTCGGGTCTATCATGTAGTGAGCTCCCCAGCCAGGATCGCCCGGCCCAATGGCGGCGCGAAAGAATCGCTGCAGGCTGGGATGAAGGGGCAATGCTGCTTTGCATGGCCTTGTTGTCTATCCCATCTGACCAGCCGCCCTACGAACCGAGCAAGGCAGCACTGCAGAACGAGGAGCGACGATAACGTTTGTCGACGAACAAAACGTCTACACGATCGCTGTGTTCAGGGTCGCGGTGGTAACATGCCTCTATAATGGACCATACTTCTCATGGTGGACGGCATCTTCAGGTCAGCAAAAGACGTACATTCGTAGTCTCGATAACCTCAAGCCAAACTATTGCGTTTTTTTCTAGCCGCATTCCTACTGCTAGACTTGCCGGCAGAGGCTAGGAAGAGAGGGTTGGACCGAAGTGCGTACAAAGGTTCTCGTTGTCAAACAAACAACCATGTTCAACGTGCATAGAGGAGGGCTCGTGTCCAGGCCGTGGCACTAAGGCCAAGAATCCGCAGCTGTGGGAAAGGACCAATGGAAGTACACCTGGCGCTGCAGTCTCAAGACCTTGGTCTACAGGAACGCGTCCAAACAGGGATGTGCCTCAGTACCGGAGGTGGCACCAAACCTACTTTCATGTTGTTGTCGCCTGTTGTAGACAAGCCGCGTCCATGGTATCTAGTTCAATGAAAGTCCCGGGATGGCAGCTGAGGGAAAACCCAAGCACCCGTCGAAGGGGCACAACTTTTCAGTCCGGTCTGGCAGATCTGGTGGTGTATTGGTTAACAAGCTTCGAAATATTCATGACCGACATGGCGAGGCCGCAAAAGATTGCCAATGAAAGTCGGGTGTGGCAAGGCCGTAATGTCCTGAGAGTTGGTCTCAACAGCTGGGGCTCGGTGACACCACGACATGCTGATGTACAGGTCGAGATATCCGGCCAAGGCAGCTGACAGTCAGCAGATTGGGGAAACCACAACCTCGTAGCTTGGCATAATATGTCTCTGTCTTGTGAGGTTTGTCTGTATGTTGGACTCTGCGGTCCTACGATCCTTCCGCGGGAGGTCTGTCTTGCAACGCGTTGAAGTTGCGCAGCGTCGAGGACCGCTCCGTGACTTGGCTCAACATATTACTGTCCGTCGCTGGCATGGCTGCTCGGCACTTGATATGGTGACTGTGGTACCACAATACATGGTCGAGACCACCAGCGTAGTCGACTCGAAGGATGGATGACACCAGGTAGAGCCGGGCGGGGCGGGGCGGCGGGGCAGGCTTCCAAGTCCAAAATGTGTGGTTCGTGACGGTGGTGTAAGTAAGATGGCTGGCGCTGTGATGGCTTCGTCGGGTGCGGCACAGATGCCCAGACTGAAATCAGGCACTGGCTGCAGATTGAACATGCAGAGGGCGACACCGGGCAAGGGGTTGAAGTTGAGAGGAGTGGATTCTGGGTTGTGGGTTGTGGCGCCTACCTAAGCCCAACGACGCAGACGCGAGTCGGTGTGGGGAAGCGGGAGGTGTGGAATATAATATATTGAATCCTAGCAATTGAGCCAAGAGCGAAATCCCAATAGCGCTGATAGGTAGGAATCGAACCCATCTCCACTGTATGCACACCTAGACCGGGATAGCCTGTGAGAAGTGACGAACAGCTCAGCTCGTCAGAGGGAGGAAAATCAGAGCGTACCAGTTGAAGGAGACGGACAAGAAACAGGAAAGAATAGCACGCGGGAAGGAAGGAGAGGAAGGTTACCAAGAGAGGAGAGGCAGGAACGAGAAGGAGAAGCTTGAGCCGAACAGGGTGGTTGCCCTGTTGTCCACTCGACCGCTGCGCACGCCATAAGGCATGGTGACCTGGCTCTGGCTCTGCTCTTGCTGTTGAACTCGGAACAGCCACCTGTTTGGCTGTTTACCGGTAGAACCTGCGAAGGTAAGAATTTCCGGCCCCCAAACCCGGCAACGACAACAACAATAACTGGCAGGGCAGCAGTTCGTCGTTAATGTGGTGTCTTCTGCAGCGAACTGCTTGCCTAGGAAACCGCGGACGCCTTCTTATGCAGCCACATGCAAATCGAGGGTCAAGATGTGGTTTTGCTGCGATGCATAAGTAACGCACTGGGCTGCATATCCAGATTGCTTATACGAGCGAGCAGAGAGGACAGGACGTTGAGCGAGTGGAGGAAACCAACTGTACTGTGCCTGCTGGATCAACTTCGCCGTCATATACCTCACATGTCGACTCCCAAGGTTCTCAGAACCTCTACTGTGAGGCTATTGAGGTTAACGATACTTTCTATAAACGCGGAATAATAGAAGGTAGTAGTAGCTTTCTAGGTATCTAAAAAGCGTGTTATATATAGTAGAGCATATGATATGGGTTAAACTTATGTGATAAAGTTGTAATTACCCCTATGTGGCTGAACATGGGTGGCAAAAAAGGCACCAGAAGAACTGTACTGTGCCTCGAGTTGAATAAGCATAAATAAGACGGCGGTGGATCGAAGCGGGGGATTGGCATTCGTACCTCTACCTCTGCGGTTAGCAACGGAAACTGTAGCTAATCTGGAGATTTGTGAACTCGCCCAGTCCAGTGGGACTCGAGAATCCGAGGTGCTGCCTGCCACCTCAGATCGTGATCTCCTAGGCTTCAGGGCTGACCTGACATATTTCCCCTCTTAGGTGCCATTCACCGCCCTAAACTCCATATTCATTAGTGTCCCAAACAATGTGCAGTAACTCACGAGCTACGCCTTGCTTCTTACCTAATGTTTTTTTGTTTTTCCATCGAAAGTCTTCCTCTGAAAGTGACGTATGCCATGAAGCGCCACTCTTGGTGTTGACCTTGGGCGCGGTCTCAAGAGAAGAATAAAAGGTGAGCTCGTGCGCCGGTGCACCTACCTTACCTTACTGCGATAAGTCTGTGCGCTTGCCTTACCGGTGGACCGTGGACCACCATTCGTTGGTACGTACTCTGTGTCTAAGGTAGGTACCTTCCTCTTCTCTATCATCTTCCATCCTGTGCCGCTTCCTCCAGCTGCCATTTGCGTCATCAACACCACGTCGCTTGCTTGCTGGCCCGCTTGCTGGCTCCTCTTGGACGCTTGGGAGCTTGAACGGCCCCATCTTTGGCCGGAGGCTCCCTCGACTTGGATGCATCCAACCAACATCGGTTCCAGCAGACAGCATACAGCAGACAGACCATGACCCGCGCCTGATTCCCTCCTGGTCGCGCAGCTCAGCCCTTGCAGCTGGTATATCCCACCTTCTGGACTTCCTCGTCTCCACACACCTGCTGACAATGCAACTGAACAATGCGGCCCTCATCACATCAGGAAGCCTATCACGCCTAACGGGAGAGACCATCGAGAGTGATCGCCGGTGCTCCACCACCACCAACCTGCCCACTCGCCCTTTTCCTTATTTCTCCGGTTGTTCCTACATATGGTCGATTTTGTCGACCCGGCCGCCTGAGCGATTTGCTTCAGACCTGCGCTCGCAGGCCAGTCCACGATACTCTTTTCCAACTCGTCGCACTCATCGACGAGATGATCCGGGATGATGTTGGTTGAATTTCCTACTTGGCATCATACAATTTGTCAATCAGGCCAATGTTTTTAGTTAGTAAAAATAGTAAAGTGCGTGGGATGCCGTAAATTCTCTCGCAGTCGGTCGTGCAAGTCTCCAGGTCCAGGTCCAAGGTAACTTTGTACCCGAGCATTTGGTCGTGAAGTGTCCTCTGGCAAAAGACATTATTCTGGTGGTTACTTGCGCGATCAGCTGGACCTGTATCGCGCGATTCGGTTGACGAGAACAAGAACAGTCGAATTGCACGACGCAGTCGCGGGGCAGTGCTTTCATAGATTGCTCTTAGATAATAGTAGATACGATGAAGAGCCTGGGCTTTGTGAGAGTATTTGCGTTTCCGATCTCGACCTTGGCTGATGAGGCTGCACGCTCCGTCTAAGTGAGTACCGCAGGTTTCCGTGTCGCCGGAGATAACCTCGAAACACGGCCAGCATATAGATAGACCCTTACTACAATGCCGCAACTTACATTCATCGTGACCATCGAAAGGGCAGTTGCTAGAAAGTCCTTGTATTTCGGCCGGGACTTGGAGCGAAAGTTGTCGTTGACGGGGTCCCTAAACCATTTGATAGCTTGGCACCTGTGACTATCTGTGACCGCTCTCCAGTTGACAGACTCGGCATTCTTCCTCGCTGCCTGAGTGTCGTTCGATGGCAAAAAAGCGCTGACGACGATTAGCATGCTGAAGAGAGCCCTTCGTATCATAGAAGTTGATCCGCATACGCTCAGCTTTCCGGCGGCTTCAAGGGCCTTGGGCAGGTGAATGGTTTTCCACGGCCTTTTTTTCGTGATCCACGATGCAATCGATGTATAGAACTCGCTTGAGTAGTGTTGCATCAAGAACCTTTCGTCATTGGACAGACGAGCTGAAATTGGGCATCGAACGAAGGATGTAGATATCACTTCGTCATCAAGGGTACGTCAGAGTTGAACCTCATTCTGTTCGACGGCTGGAGCATCAATAATAGATGCAGGAAACGGATCAATAGGATTACTATTCGTTGATGCTGATACATCAGCTGGTGATTTGCCAACGAGATGCTCAATCTCCATCAGATTCCCTTCTCATGATCTTGACACATGCTCGGCTTGAAGGCAGTGTCATTCCGATCCTGGTGCATGACCGCGTCAATAAGATCGGGCTGCAGTGAGACGCCAGAAGCTTCTACGACAGCACGAATTCCAATAACGAGAGGCAATAAATCGTCAATGATGTGCCCGCTCATCGGCATCCGCGGGTTGTCCATGCGCAGAATAGAAACAATGGGATTCATCGAGGCATTGTAAGCGATTTTACACCACCGCATTCCAGCAACGTCGGGCTCGTAGACAACGTCTAGCTTGCCATACGGATTGTAGATATCGACGTAGCGCTTTTCTGCTTCGTCTGCCACGTCATGAGGCACTCGGGGGGCTGAAGAACGCGCCAATCTTCTGGCAGTCGCGATCATCGCTGCGTATTTTTGCGTGAGAGGTTTCCGTCGCCCCAGTATGAACCACGCCGCTGATGATGGGGTTCGTGGGGAATTGAAGGATGAAAGGTCTTTCGATATTGATATCGTTCTAAGCTGTCTTGCCAGGAGTCACGGCCGGGGCTATGATATCAGCCATCGTGGGCCCAGGAGCATCCGGTATGTTCTTGGTTGTGACAAGAATGAAGCCGAAGGGTTCTGTCTCCCCCTCGAAGATGTTTGGGATACTCCTGGCAACTGAACGAGCATTCACTATGAGCCTCGGCGTTCCGGGTTCGATTGATGTCAAATGCGCACTTACTTGCTGTTCGTTTCCAACTCTTGACCCTACCATTCAATATCGATACCGCTTTTCATTGCGGCGTCATAGTCCGACCGCATCAAAGCTGTAACCTGAGCCAAGCCACCTCGCTCCAAGGCGTAGGCAGACATGGTGCCAACGTCCTCGCACTTGCTCGTATTGGGAGTATGCGACCGAGTACAGCATCAGCAATCGAAACCGTTAGCGATGGATACAGCCCACCTCCGATATCGAGTGCGAGCTAAAGTCCATTCCGAGATTCTCAGGCATCGACCGGTTCTGCGGGCCTTCAACGTGTTTGCTGGCCTGGACATATCACCGGCCTAGCCAATGAAGAACACCTCCATGTGATCTTATTTAATCTGAGAATCTAGACAGACACTTTCTCTAGAGACCATTATAACTGTAGGTCTTGATGCGTTAACGCGGCGGTCCACGACCGATCTCATCCGGGAAAAGTGGGACCAAATGTCCCGTACCGCCGGTGAGCGATCGGGCTCCGCCGAGCGTCTCAGAATGATGCAACCGGCTTCGGTTTAACGGTTGAAACTGGGACCACCTACGTCTGAAATGTGAATCTGATCGTACGCCAGAGTAAGTTCACAGATAAGTCTTCAATCGACAAGCTATGTTTGCTCAATGTTGCTCAACAGCCCGAGCATAACGAACGGAGAGTTTGGGCATCTAAGATGAGCAAGCAACAACATCACGATTGACAAGGCGTCGAGATAAGATGGGTAACACCTAGGGAACGAATGACCAATGGGTTGATATCTAGCACCAAGAAGGACCACTGGCTTTTCTGTGCCCTTTTCACGTTAGCCATTTGATTCGGGTACGCCTCCTACCGTTCGTCAACCATTGCCAATATTGCATGATGGCACGTCTTCCGTATACCGATGTGGACCCAAAAAACGCACCTCTCAATCTCCTCAAGTTACTCGCCCACAGCCCGGTCACGGCGGATCAGGGGTCACAGGTCGGAGCGGCCCAATTCACGGATCTCAAGCTTTCAAACAAGAACCGGGAATTGGCCATCCTCATCAGCACGTCAAAGTTCCGGTCCTCCTATGAGTGGACGTACCTCAACCCCGTGTCTGCCAAAGAAGGCGTGACCGACGCCCAACGCGAGCTTCTAGCGCAAGCAGGAAAACAGAAGGGGTTCTTTTCGGAACGAGAAGAGGCGGGGAAGTCTGACGACTTGTTCACTCCCCAGGAGCAGTCAGTCGCTTTTGCTGTTTCTCGAAGCAGTAGTTGACGGGCCGCAAGTGGACGAGAAGGTGTGGGAGAGGGCCAAATCTGAGTTCTCCGAGAGAGAGATTGTGGAAATCATCACACTTCAAGTCGCTTACTTGAATCCCCGAGGCTTTTGAGGTTGGACGAACTGATCAGGGCTTCTACTATTCCTTGTCTCGCATGACGACTGTTCTCGATGTTGAGATGGAATCTTTCGCGGGCCCTTCCAAGCTGTGATGAACGGAAAACCAAGATGAGACTTGTCCGCGACAAAAATGAAGAGGCTTCATCTCGTTCAAGCTGGGATGAGATGACGATGCATGCATCCAACGGCAGCCATTTGTGCGTAGTGGAGGTGCAAGACCCTTGAATGAGCTGTGCTTTTGCGGGACGGAAGTCGGTGTCACCAGTAGCAGCCGGAGTGACATCTGCGTGCTCTCACAACAGCGTCTGAGGAAGAATCATTGTACATCGGGAGGCAGCGAGCAAAACGTATGGACTTCGTTCAGTGATCACTCAACTGCGTTTTCAATCTATCCCAGTTTCTCGCGGTACATAGCGAGCCGTACAAACATCCGCACGCCAAGCTAGTTTGCTTTTCCGTTACCGTTTTCCAATTTGCAATATCAGCATGAAATATCTCATTCCTCGTCAAACAATATCCGTGATCCCTCTCTTATGCCTTGAGAATCTTGGCCAACTCCGCCGCAATCGCGTCACCGACCTCTGAGGTGCCGGCGCTACCGCCGAGATCCTTCGTACGCAGACCGCTGTCAATGACAGCCTTAACAGCAGCCTCGACAGCTTGAGCCTCCTTGGGCAAGTTGAGGGAGTAGCGAAGCATCATGGCGACGGACAGAATGGTACCAATAGGGTTGACGATGCCCTTGCCAGAGATATCAGGGGCGGAACCTATCATTCATATCAGCAAATGACGTCGAGAAGGACCAGAATCAACATACCATGGATGGGCTCGTAGATACCGTTGCACTTGCTCTTGCCGTCGGGAATGCCGCTCAAGCTAGCACTCGGCAGCAGACCAATGCTGCCAGGGATGACGCTAGCCTCGTCTGAAATGATGTCACCAAACAGGTTGCTCGTGACGACGACACCGTTCAAGCCACGGGGGTTCTTGACGAGGATCATGGCGGCGGAGTCGATGAGCTGGTGCTCGATCTTGAGCTGGGGGAACTCCTTCTCGAAGAGCTCAGTGATAACCTTGCGCCACAAACGGCTGGTCGCCAGGACGTTGGCCTTGTCCAGACTCCAGACGGTCTTCTCGCCACGGGCAATGGCCAAGAAACCGGCGAGGCGACCGATGCGCTCAATCTCCTCGCGAGAATACGGCTCAGTGTCCCAAGCCTTGCCATCGCCAGAGTCCTCCTTGCGCTCGCCAAAGTAGATGCCACCAGTCAACTCGCGGACGATGACCATGTCGGTGCCGCGACACACGTCGGCCTTGAGGGGGGAAAAGTCGACGAGGGCCTCTGAGGCGAAGCTGCAGGGGCGCAGGTTTCCGTAGGTTCCCATCTCCTTGCGTAGCTTCAGCAGACCCTGCTCCGGGCGCACGGCGCCGGTACCCCACTTCGGGCCACCGATGGCGCCGAGAAGGACGGCGTCGGCAGCATTGGCGGCAGCGAGGGCCTCGTCGGTGAGGGGAGATCCGGTGGCGTCAATAGAGGCCTGTTAAATGTCGAGTCAGAGGACTGTGTAGAGATTGGACGTGGGCGGTATTGGAAGGACTTACACCACCCAAGAGATGGTCCTTGAGGTTGAACTTGCCAGCAGAGGGGCTGTTGGCCTCAATTGTCTTGAAAACCTGGGGAAACACAGTCAGCTTCACGTTGCGGGCCATTGCGATAGGCTCGGTACGCATACCTTGACAGCCTCAGCTGCAACCTAAACAGAGTTTCGTCAGCTACTTTCCTCATTCACCTCGGCCGATCCGGAGCTTCCCCGTTGCGACAGCTCACCTCAGGACCACAGTGGTCACCGGCAAAGACGACGATATTGTGCGACGCCATTCTGTCTTTGTTCAGAAACAGGAAGGGTTGTTGAAGTAACCTGGGTAGGTATCGAAAGAAGGAAAGGGGTATCGGGTGCAGTTGGGCAGATAAGAAAAGGGAAGGAGCAAGTAGCAAGAAGCAAGAAGCAAGTCAGGTACGAAGGAAATGAGTTCGTCCCAGTGGACAGGTGAGCTGTCGCCCCGCACCCCGGACAGGATTGAAAAAGTTAGGCGCAGTTCCGACCCCGCCTTCCGAGGTCGGAGGGATAGCTTCGCCTTAAACCCCCACGAACACTGTCAAGCTCGTCGTCGGAGCGCTGATCGGCTTGCGTCGGCGCCGGTTCATCCCGGCATCCCACTAATTTTCCCCATCCCGACCCTGTCTCCGGCCCTCATCCTCAAGTTTCGCACGCCTGGCTCGGGATCAATCACGCCGAGCGACAAGATACCGTGCCGACTTCGATACCGTGCCATTTGTGCATACGGCTTTTCCGAAGTTGGAGAGCATGCTACGGCTTTCCCACGTACGTTGCCACCGCTGGTCCAAGCATAGTTGGCTCGGCCCTTGCGAATACTCTATCGAACGGTAAAGGGAACTTCACTGGAGAGCATGTGGCGACGCATCATTCCGCAAAATAGGAGTTGGGGCACAGTGGGCGGGCGGTTGGGGGGTTTTTTTTTTAATGGATCAATTCCGCTCATTGACATACGAGCGAACAGTCAACCCTTCAAGCTTCCTTAGCCCTCTGGCCACTTTCAACCCATTCCTTCAGCGACTGGGTCTCTGCCTCATTCAGTGCGGCCGTGTCAGTGCCATGGGGAGAAATGACGTAGGCAACCAAGCTGCCGGACTGGTTGGGCTCCTGAGATAGGCCGCGGGTCTCAAGAAGAGCACGACTTTGAGATGGAGCGGAGACAAATTGTGAGAGCAGTGATAGCTCGTCCCCCTCAAGAAGATGGCAAGGGTCGTTATCTGCGGTTGATGATCTCGTGGGCGAGGGTATGGGTGACAATCATGTGACGGGGAGAAGGACCGGTGTAAGGGGCAGACTCGACGGCAGCGGACATGTTGATTGTTTGGGCAAACTTGACGGTCTTGGCTGATTGCGGCTGTGTGTCTGATGAGTCGTTCTTGGTCTGAGAATTGTGGTTGTGCAGCATGACATTTGGGCGATTAAGCTCGGACAAGGTCGGGTTAACTTCTCATATACATCTATGGATCATGTTACTGCTGATAAGAAGCCTGCGCACTATAAGTACCAGCCTTTTGTTCTGCTAGCCTATGAGTGCGTGATCATCGCATTAATTAACATTGGCTCGATATATGCGATAAAAACACTAACACTAACCTTGATTGCCCGGGACAGGCAACAGCTGAAGTCCCTTTACATGTCCGCGAGAACAAATTGACCTCCCTTTATGAGACGTCTCATGAACCGCTTATTGGCTAGGTCTTTTCGCCAACGACTAACTGCATAAATACTTTCTCAGGAAACCAGGCAGGTGGTGTTTTCGTCACCCTGGCAACATATACAACTAATAGGCCAAGTTGATGAGCCCAACCGGTCGATAGATAAAAAGAACGATAGAAACTGAGTTCCAGTCAAGCGATGAGGCGAACAAGACTTATCTGTAGAGTAGTCCATGGTATGATTTACTGCGCACTAGATTTTGATCCCGAGTCAGCCCCGGTTGGATGGGACAAACGGTCAGACGCTGAGAATCACTATGGAAACCTTGCGTAAAGTTGATTTGGCAACAAACTGCACAGCTTTGACCAGACGCGATGGAAAATTTGGGAGGCAAGCAGTTAGGTAGATTTTAAATGTGACCAAGCTGAGAGATTCTAATCACTCATAAAAGGGGCTGTCTTTCATTCGAGGCTTGACATGACGAATATGACTTCAGGTATATCTATTGATAAGAGAGGCAGCCTCGGGTGCAACTTGCACCGCGAATGGAGTACTGGTGGAGGTAACGGTGATTATCTAAGGGCGACAAAAGTGAGCTTGAGGTTTACTACGGAGGCTAAAGCTACTTCGTCTTCGTCACCTTAGTTTCCATTCTTGATTCCAATCTGGGAAACTTTCTCGGATTCGAGTACCTTGCAATCAGAGCTGACGGTGAAGCAACGGACATGATGTTACTCATGCCGGCCCGCCGGCGATGGGTCGGTACCGGGTTACCAGAAATAACCGTTTCTGGTAAGCTCTCACCAATATCTTAGTCGGCGTCATTTTGGGTTACACACGAGCTTGGCAAAAATCTCACTCACCAAATGCATATAAGACTGGTCTCTGCCTGCTTTTTGACAGGCTGATCCAGTGTCAGATAAAAAATCGTAAGAAAAGGCCGTCCGAACTATGTCGACACACAACATCAGCTCCGCGCTCCAAGCGTTCCTGACAGAAGTCAATCTCAAGAGATGGGACGAAGTCAAGAAGCTCCTCCGACCAAACCTCGTGTATAACGAACTTCAAGGCAGCAGCGAAGACTTCGTAAACCATCTCATGGCAGACATGGAGGAGCGTAACATCACCCAGCTCAGGGTCGACGGCATCGCGATTCATGTCGACAACGGCTCTCTCGGTGCTCGCCAAGTTACTAGGGCGGTCGATCCAGACGGAAACCAAGTCGAAACCTGGGCCCTGATTCTCGTCTTCTTCGACGGTGAGGGCAAAATCTCGCGATTCTACAAGATCGACGCTCCTCCGAACCTAGTGCCGCCGACGGCCAGCGTGCCCCCTATCGAGGACGATTCGCCGGCCAACCGCTTGTCGGCTGAAGAACTGCGTGATATCTACCACACGTACATCAACAGCTACAATGACGGCACGATGCCGACAGTCATCCCGCAGAAGTGGGCCGAGGTGGTCGTCAGGAACGGAGTGCCGGAAAGACGGGACGTGATTCCGGCTATCCTTGGACAGATTCTCCTACCTCTGATTGCGGGGCTGAAGTACAAAGTTGAGGAGATGGTGACCGATGTTGGAAAGCAACAGGTGTTTGTTAGGCTCTCGCTCGAGGGGATTCCGGAGAATAAGAATCTGCAAAGAGGCGCAGATGGGAAGGAAAAGATCAAGGTCTACGAGCATGCCATGTATGGATTTGTCAACGGAAAAATTGCGCGCGTCTGGGCTTCCCAGGGATTTGACATGACCCCCCTGTAGACGAAGCCTAGGAACCACGAAATTGCACTGGGATTGAATACACGCATGGTTCAACATTGAGGATTGATTAGCTGAAGTACCCTGAAAACGAATGTAAATTTGCATTAGGCTTTGGCCGTCGAGGCCCCAAAACCCGGGCCTACACCGTCTTACGCGCAGCGCTTTTTTAGTGCTCCGATCCTCCGGTGGCCGATCCGCCGACCGCCCGGGTCCCCTTCCGTGGGCCCACTTACAATTCGACGACGGGCTGTACGGATGGCAACGGAGCGGACCCGGAACAGTCATCAAGTTTAATTGAGTATTTGTACTGCCGCCCTGACCTTGTGGAACTGGGCTTCTATCACCCATAATCCAGCTCGTATTAACCAACCTCGGGATACGAAATACCTCTCGCCAGAAGCTGACGTTTGCCCAGTCTCCGGATATGGAGACTCCAATTGCTCTAATCTCATCAATTACACACAAGGCAGTCAAGGACATAGAAGCTGGTTCAGATGCACTTACGAACGTTTCCAACGAGAACGTCGTCGACTGGGATGGGTCCAACGACCCCAAAAACCCTCTGAAGTGGTCCGCACGATCGCGATACGGCCATGTGGTTATTGTCTCACTGCTTTCTGTGGTCGTGTAAGTAAGAGGCTAGGATTTCCGCAGCGGCTTTTTCTAACATGTTTCTCAAGCAACCTTGCCGCCACCATGATTGCACCTGGTATGGAATATGTTGTGCGAGACATTCACATCACGAGCCAAACCATCGGCACGTTATCCGTGACTATCTACCTCTTGGGGTTTGCGCTGGGTCCGCTCATCATCTCTTCTGACTCCGAGATGCACGGCCGCCTGATCGTCTACCACGTTTGCAACGTCCTCTTCGTTGCTTTCATTGTCGGCACACCCTTGAGCAAGACTGTTTCCCAACTCCTCGTTTCCCGAGTCCTTTCTGGCATTGCTGGCTCGGCACCGCTGACTATCCGTGAAGGGACAATTGCTGATATGATTCCCGTGGAACATCGGGGGCCTGCCAGAGCCTTATTCGCCCTCGGTCCTCGTATGAGTCCTGTATGTCAATATTCACCACCTGAGCCTTTTACCTAGATATATCCTAAAATTCACCAAGGTTCTCGGTCCGGTTTTTGGAGCACTGATGGCAATACATGAAGGTTGGCGCTGGACGTTCTGGCTCATGGCTATCTTGGTGAGCAATTCTGAAGTTGCCTACTTGGTGGTGCAAGACTGACCGTATGTCTCGAGCAGTACGATCTCACTGGTGGATTTGGTTTTCCTGCGCGAAACACACCCAAATACCCTGCTCTCCCGTAAAGCCGACCATCTTCGTCGCGAAAACGGAAATCAGAAGCCCTACTCGAGGTTGGACCGTCGCCTCACCTCAGCTCAGATCTTGGTTGGCGCTTTTGTGCGGACCGGGAAGCTCTTCATGTTCTCTCCAGTTGTTCTTATCATGTCTGTTTGCGTTGGCCTTGTGTTCGGCCTTCTTTACCTTCTCTTCACCACAAACACGCCCATTTTTTAAGAAATATACGGTTTTGGCGCGGAAGTCGTCGGTCTGGCGTACTTGGGAATCGGTGCTGGGGAGCTGTGCAGCCTGGCGGTCTTCGGGACTCTGAGCGACCGGGTCTCCGGTTGGCGCGCCAAATCAGAAGGTCGATCTGTACCCGAGCACAAGCTGATACTGATGATCTGGTTTGCTCCCGTCATGCACGTTGGGTTCTTCATCTATGGATGGACTGCGCACTACCAAGTGCACGGGATTGCACCTATCGTCGGGACCTTCTTCATTGGCTTCGTCATCGTAAGCAATCTAGCTTACGATTATTGATGGCGGGGATCATTAACCAATGGGATGAAAGCTTCCGGTCCAAATTTACCTAGTCGACGTGTTTGGCTCCGAGGCCGCCGCATCAGCTCTCGGTGCAAACATCCTTCTTCGTTGTCTTTTTGGTGCCTTCCTACCCTTGGCCGGTACCAAGATGTACGAGACACTAAACCATGGTTGGGGTAATACCCTCCTCGGCCTCTTGTCGCCAGCATTCGTTCCAGCTCCGATGCTCTTCTACAAGTATGGAGCATGGTTGCGCAGCAAGACGACGACCAAACTGTAGGAAGTCGCCTCCATTTTTGATCTTACACTGTGAAGTATCCTTCTCCAGGGCAAAGCCGGCATAGAAAGATGTTTGGATGTAACTCAGCGAGTCAGTGGATTGTAAACTGGGACAAAGGATCCTTAGAACATAATGACAAGCATAGAATTAATACGTAATCAAGATATCAAAGTCACGAAGTCAGCATGAGCGTCGAGGAATCTCAAAGCAGCCAATTATGGAGCCGTTATTATCTCGCACTTTGTTTTCCGTCATGGACAGTCAACCAGGCTGGGATCGGTGAATATGAGCCATTACTTAGATGATGAGTCTTATTGGCTAATTTTAGGACTTTGGCAACAAAATAAGTTACTGCTTACTATCCTTCCCCTTTTCCCGCTTTTGCGACACAGGAGCAGACTGACAACTTTCCCAGCCTCTTCCCTCTGCCATGGCCTCACACAATATCCTCATAGGATAAGGTGTAATCCTTACTCATTCTTCAAGAGTTCTTGTGCGCTTTCGATATGTCGTCTTCGGCCGGGCCCGACCGGCCACGTCCCCTGCCCAGTCGGCGACGAGACAAGCCCCAGCTGTCTTGCGATTTCTGCCGCCAGCGCAAGTCAGAAACCCATCCTTATGAACACTTCATTAAGTGGCATTACTGACACAAAGAATGGGACTCATAGAAGCCGCTGCGACAGGCAGCGGCCTTGCAACCAATGTGCCCAGCGTGGTATTCAATGCACATATCCCGCCAACAGCCCATCTCACAGCGCCGGAGTCGGTCAACATGGTTCAGCTCCTCGGTCGCGGGTAAACCTCCAAGCTCGGCTGTCGCAACTCGAGAGCATGGTAGTCTCCATGATAGGGGATTCGGCCCGGCCAGACAACACATCTCCCGCCACTCATCTGCTGGGCAGCAACTCAACTAATCAGATGCCGAACGGTTTGGAGTCTGCCGACGACGAAACATCCGCCGATACCTATGATCAGTCTTTGAAAGCTCCTGAAAGTGGAAGCATTCGGGTCAGCGCCTCCGAGTCTCGTTATGTCGGCAGTGGTCACTGGGCTTCCATCCTGGATGGCATCACCGAGCTGAGAGACCACTTGGAAGTAGAGGAGGAAATGCTGACAGAAAGTGCAACACCGGGTTCGATTCCAACGCCTGATGACGAGATGGAAATGCCGCTTTTGTACAGTGTTCGCCCAGCCACCAAGACACAGATTGTGGACTCGATTCCTCCCAGGCCAGTCTTGGACCGGTATGTTGCCTATTATTTCCAAGCGCTGGACTTGGCAGCCGGTAGGATCTGTGAACAATCACTCAAGCGCTTTCAACTTGAAGCTAACATGAGGTGAAGCTGCGATACACACTGGCAAGTTCTTCAAAGAGGTACGTGAACTGACCTGAATGGCGCCACGGGAGATGACATCTTCCAGTACGCCAAGTTCCGGGAGTCTCCTTCTGACGCCCCTGTCATGTGGCTCGGGTTGTTATACTCCATCATCTGCATCGCAGTCATATCGTCCGACCTAGCAGGCATGTCTGAAGCAGAGGATCCAGCATATTTGGTCGACTATTACCGTGAGAAGACGGCACAATGCCTCCTCTTGGGAAGGTACGCCAACGGCGGGCCCTATTCATGGGAGACTTTGTATCAATACGTCGTCATTGAACTGTCCTCGCGCGGAGACATCAGCCAGACGGTCGGGATCCTTCATAGGGTGGCGACGAATCTGCTTTTGCAAATGGGTTATCCAGAGACCCATCCCATTTTCCTAATCTTTCTCCTTTCGATGGTGAGATCAGGCGGAGAAGCTGGGTCAAGTCAGTAGAAGGCGACCTGCAGATGGCAATGAAGACGGGCATTCCTCGAAGAATCGGCCACGGTTGCTGGGGCACCAAAGAGCCGCGCAACCTTCATGACTACGACTTCGACGAGGACATCAAAGAGCTCCCTCCAAGTAGGCCCGAAACCGAGGTGACGCCGGTTCTTCAGCTCATCGGGAGGAGTCGCATGCTTGTGGCCGTTTGTGCTGCGGTCGACCTGTCCACCTCTGTCAGACCTCGAGCCTACACCGAAGTCCTGGCCGTGGACCAGCAAATACGGGACGCAGAGGAAAGTCTTCCGCCGCCGTTGAGAATGAAGCCCCTGCTTGATTCCGTCCTCGATGCCCCGCAGTTGACCATGCACCGGCATTACCTGGCTCTGATGTTCCGCATGGGAGAGGTGATGCTTCATCGCAAGTATCTGAACTTTGACATTGAGAATGACGCTTTCTCTTACTCCCGCAAGAAATGCTTGGACTCCTGTCTATCGGTGCTGAGTCTTCAGCAGACGCTCAACGAAGAATCATCGGTCGGAGGCCTCCTGCACCCTGCGGGATCCAAGCTCTTGTTACTAGGAAACCATGCCTTTCTTACAGCGTGCATGACTCTCTGCGTGGTGATTCATAAGGGATTTGACGCGCCCGGTAACAGACATGCGTTAGCCCGGCGGGAAGAGATCAAGAACGCGTTGAAGCTGTCTCTCAGCTCGTGGAGGAAGCGCGAGCCTACTTCTAGAGAAGCCCGGATCGCAGCTCAGTCGGTCCGGCTTGTCCTCGCTAAGAACGGGTGGCTGGACGATCGCCCGCCGAGCACATATCAGTCTTCTTCTCAGGTTGACGTGATGGATTCCGGACCCTTTGGGGGTGTGGTCGGGCAAAGATATGAAAGCTCGGGCGAAGAGATAACTTCGTATGGTATGGATTGGAATAGTGGAGGATTTGGGTTCCTGGATATTTTTGGTGGAGATATGTTATTGGACGAAAACCAAGACGCATCTCATGGTATCAACGAGACTATCGAATGACTTTCCTGCCGCGCTCTCAATTCGTTATTCTGAGTAACGTGTGGGAAACCTTAGGGGGTCTTGCTGACTGCCGACGTTGAGGTCATCAAGCTACGCTTATGGCAGCACTCACAAGTAGACTGTATGAACTATCACCGACGGCCTGCGGGAAGCTACAGCCTAATCGCGACCAACATGACTGCTGGTGAGCCGTCGTCCTTGAACTAAACTCTCGTGTGTACATCTCATTCGTACCTTCAATTCGCCACCACATCTTGATTGATATCGTATTAGACCTGACCAGAGACCAAATTCGGCAGGCTATATCAGTTTGGAAATGTAGCTGCGTCTGACAGAAGAAGCAGAGAGCGGCGCAGACGAGAGGCCTTGCTCCAAAGATGAACGCTGTTGTCTCTTCCTTCGGTTTAGCGCTTAGCACGAGTTCCTTTCCTTTCCATCGATAAACAACGTTTCTCTCTGGGCGGGTTCATGCATCATCCATGTCCCATGTCATCTTGGAACTTTACTTGCAAACCAGGAAAGGAAGCGGACGATTGCGATTAGCTTCTAAACATCAAAACGTTGGGGCCTGCATCAGCCTCACCAGATTCGACTTCATTTTCAGTCGGTACATGGCTGGATCGATAGGCGACTGGCCCAAACTCGTAGACAGAATCTACGAGTGAGCGTCTAGCTTTGCTGCAGAGCAGAAATGGTCGCTGATCTAGCGGCAGGAACCTGAGCCCTGGCGGATGGGCCGAAGTCCAAGACAATGACTTCCTGTTGAACTCAGACGACGCATCTTTCACGCAAGAGCATCATGCTTGGCAATGGGACAGGCAATTCATCGACGCTACTGCAAGCATAGGTCGCGACACCCGTCCAGGTCCCAAGCTGGAAGAATGGGTAGAAAGGCTGGCTTCGTCCAAGTCCGCCACCATATACATAAATGGCCTGTAGGCCCGTGGCCGAGGGACCCCCATCACAAAGACACTGGGATGATGTCGCAGCACAAGTCACCTGAGCGCAGCTAAGCCCCGGTTTATGGTAGCTTGTGGGCGCTGCTGAGCCGCGCTGAGTAAGGGCACTACAGAGTATATTCTAGAATAAATCCCACTAGTAGAATATTAATTTCCCACTAGTAAATAACAGTTTAGTATCTATAGTATAGAATTAACTTTAGACATACTAATTCACTAATTTATAGTTAGAAGGTTAATATCGAATTCATATATATTCTAATGGGTGTTCTAATGGGCCGCAGTAGATGTGCAATTTAGTGCAGCTATTGGAAGGACTAGAAGTGTTCTCGCTGCGTGTGCTTTGTGGAGTTCTCAAATGGCCTGAGGAAAAGGTGCAAGTCATGTTGGCCAAAGTTCGCGCAGAGCTAAGGACAGGTGCTTTTCACGCCTATGGTAATTTGTAAGTGATCTTATCGCGCAGATGATACGCAAGAATGCTAATAGGAACACTTCACCAGCCATGTCGTCTACGGGCAGAAACCATAAGAGACGAGGGGAAAGTCGAGTAAGCACTAGAGTAAAGTATATAGACGTTGAGGTTTCTTCGATCAAATCAAATCCGAGTCATACATCGGCAAGCAGCATATGCGAATGAGGGCAGCAAAGGAGGTGCGGATGAGCAAAACGGCCCGGCACGTTCACTGCGGTGTCTCCGCATCAGGTCGCCGACCCACGCGGCCCGTCTCTTTAGCGTTCCCGGCCCCACCCGGCGTTGCTCCCGGGCGGAGCATTTGACTCGACATTTGGCCGCTCCATCGCCTCAACTTGTCCACTCTCGTTAGACATCCGCAAAATGAACTGGTCAAGTAGAGCCGCTGTGCTCGTACTCAGGTCCTGTCACGGGTTTCGCACTAGACAGACGGCAGTACATGGTGATCAGAGAAACCCCGATGGATCATTGTCATAACCCCAAGGCAGTTAACCCAACGACATGGGCTCTAGTAGTTCGCTCGGTACAGCCGCCGGTTCTCCATCCACATCGCCCGTCAACGCCAGCAATCTCGGCTCCGGCTGTTCGCAGCTGGTGACTACAATCTCGAGCACCGCGTAGACCACTCTCACCAGTAAAGCTCAAAGGGAAACCTCTGAACTTACCAGTAGCAGGTCCTTGACAATGGACTAAAGCGATGTTGTGCGTAATGACGACATGAATATTCCGTCGATTCTGTTGAAAATATACAGCCATGTCTGGTAATGCATCGATGGTGTTATCGTCCCGTCGGGAGTTTTGGGTCGTAGCAAGACCCCGCTGGATATTGTTGATCCCATGCTAACAGTCGCTCACAGGGCGATCGTACTTATCAATCGAGAACTCCCTGATACCATCCAAGATGTTGCGATTTGTCTCGAGCAGTGTAGTCGTCACCACTTCGTACTGCCGGCCTGAGAGATTGGTAAAATGACTTGCGCAGTGGATGGACGTTTCTTGCCAGTGTATGAGTGGCCTATCTTGTGGTTGGTCGCTCTAGAATCCAATAGCCCATGGCCATTGATCATCGCCAGGGATCTCGTCAGCGAACGATGCTCCAAGATTTTGCCTCTTGAGGGAAAGCATCTAGAATCAATATAGTCCGGTTCAATGCTGTCTCTGAAAGCCGTGTAGTACGACAGGATAATGATGAGGGAAAGAGGTTAATGCTTCAATACGTGGCTCGGTGCTGTTGCATGTGAATTCTCTGCCTCCACTTCGTCCACACGCCGAGGGGTCGATTTGAAATTTCTAGTAAGTAATTTTTGGGTATGGTAACGCATATGCTGCCGCCTTACGAGCTTGCGAGCAGGGGACGAAGCCCCAGGATAAATGTCGTCGCTCAGGATAATCTCTCGTCTCCCCATGCGCCGTCCCAATTACGTCGAAACTCATCTCGTGCAGTGATGAGGTCGAACAGAAGCTGAGAAAGTCTGCTGTTGAGCTCTGTCTCAGCATCGCTCATGACAGAGTTGCTGTCGACGTGCTGGGTCAACTCCAGAAAACGAGCAAGAGAAGATGCTTGAGTATCAATGACGCGAGTTATCGGAAACATGGGAGGGAAAAAAAAAGGATGACTCGGTAACCAGTCCCTCAGGTTAAACTTTACGTCTACCACGGCCCGTGACTTGTTGAACTACCTAGAGAAAGCCCCCAGTCAACCAATTGAGCGCAGACGTTCATTGCTGGTTATCCAGTGGCCGGCGGGCACTCAAGCTACTCGACCGGGAGGTGGTACACGACTGGAAACTCTGTTCCGTGAGGTGCCCAGGCCACCGTTCCGGGAATTCCAGAGAGTGAAGGAATGAACCTGCCCAGGCACAGCTCCTGCCCTCCCAATCCACGGTCAAAGGTATAAGCCCCCAGAAGAAGGACATGTCTTAAGTTCGGCGAAGATGCGAGCCACTTGGCTCGGTTGATAAACGCGTTCCTCCATACGCCAAGCTAGAAGACAGCATAAGTACCACCACATTTCGAGTTTTCAGTGCCTTAAATGTTCTCGACAAGCTCGAGGTAGCGCGCTTGGAACATGATGCGTTGGTTAAAGTTTTGCTTTTTGTATATTATTGGTCTCATCTAGATACTTCTGTTTATTATACTAGTTTTATAAGATTATAGAATAATTAGAGAATGGTATATTCTTATTAGAATTGATATGAAACGAGACAAGATGGATAGTGAAAGCTGACTCGTCTTCTATGGGTAGCCTGTTAGAGCAGGCGATCAAATACCGACGCGTCCGTACTTCAGCTCAAGACCAACATGCGCCGTAAATCAGAGCAAAGACGTTCGATGCGAGGAAACCTTCGGTCATGTTCTTCGCGTAAGGTAGGGGATTCGTGGTGTGTGACAATCAATGCAAAGCTTCTGGAAGTCGAAACCCTAGAGCATGGAATGCGTTCAATGAAACGAGGCCCTCAGATTTGCCCTTGAACCCTGATGACAGTCGCCAAATCCTTCCATTATCAGACGACGTTGCACTCAGTTCAGCCTCAAAAAACCTAAATAAGTACCTTGACAGGCCACTGCCCATGGGCTTAACCTTATCTCACAGGAAGGGCAGGAATGATTCAAGCACGGGGAGATGCCAAGCCCCGCATTCAGGAGACCATCGATGCCAAGATAAGATAAGCCAAAACCTACCGACGACGTCAATCCATCCCAGGGACGACCCCTCCAACCTCTCAACTCGGTGACCTTAGTTCGCGTCTCCCATCTAAAATTCGACTACACATCTTGCCGTCCTCGTGCCCATGCGACGCACGCGATGACAAGTCCGTCAACCTCGCCGCGGCGGCGGCACCTATTGTCGTCGATAAACCCGGGAGACAGTTTCGAGTCTGCACGAGAACGCACGAAGAGGAGCGCATCCGGCGAACCAGCGCCGAAGGTTGAGGCGGCGGACGACGATGGCGATAATCTACGGCCCAGGTCATCGCGCATACGCCTCAAGTCTAATAAAAAATCACGATCACACCGACATCGCGACCGCGAAGACGACGACTCCCGCTCGCACCGCCGGCACCACCACCGGCGACACCGCAGACGATCACGATCCCCCACGCCTCCGAACCCACATGAAGCTTCAGCTCTCGACCCGGACGCCGCTTTTCGCGAGTCACTCTTCGATGCGATGGCCGATGACGAGGGCGCGGCCTACTGGGAAGGCGTCTATGGCCAGCCGATACACGTCTACTCGAATGAGCGTGCCGGGCCGCAAGGCGAACTGGAACGCATGACCGAAGAGGAGTATGCCTCGCACGTGAGGCAGAAGATGTGGGAGAAGACGCATCAGGGTCTACTCGAAGAGAGAGCAAGGCGAGAAGAGGCACGAAAACGGAAGTCAGAAGAAGAGAAGAGGAACGCGAAGCTACAACATGATATGGAACGCAGCCTTCGTCGCGGAGAAGAGCGTCGCCAGAAGAGGAGGTGGGCGACATTATGGGAGGACTATGCTCAAGCTTGGTTAGGCTGGACGGGCGACGTCGACAGCATACCATGGCCCGTGGAAAGTCGGCAGAGGAGAGACATAGGCGAAAAGGAGGTCCGCCGGTTCATCGTCAACGGGCTGGCAGTGGAGGAAATTGGCGAAAAGGAGTTCGCTGGCAGATTACGCGAAGAGCGAGTGCGCTGGCATCCGGATAAGATGCAGCAGAAGCTCGGTGGGCAGGTCGACGACGCGGTCATGAAGAACATTACGGCCATTTTCCAGATCATCGACAAGTTATGGGCAGATACCCGGTCGAAGGCATAAGCAATGCCCTTTGACCACACTCCTTTCGGCGCAATCAAACACGGAGGAATGAAATTCAAGAAGCGTGGCTTTGGCTCGTCTCGGCAGCTTTTTGACAATCATCATATCAAACGCAGTCGTATGTTCCACGTTTGCTTTTCGTACTGTGAAACACTGTGTGAGGCACTTGGGGGACCCGTACAGCCAAGGTGGCTGGAAGCCAGGTGGTGCAAAGTTATGCTTGCTGGCCCCGTTAAATGGAACCTGGTACAGAGCTTCGAGTGTTTGTACTACCTTAGGCCCAGGATACGAGTACCTACCACACGGCCTACAATAACCCGGAGCAAATGCGCCCATCGCACCAAGCAAGGGTAGCTGTGCCGCTATTTATACTATATCCGAAGTTGCTCAAGGGGCACTCACCCGACGCCAAGCTGTTGGATGCAGTCGAAGCGCGTGTAACAGTTCAACTTGCTTATTTCCGCAAATCTCGATGACGGTCCAACGCAGTCTTCAGTCACAAACTGGTACCAACCACAGGGAAGAAGCACAGCATGAGTACCACGCAAGATGTCTGTAAATCAAGTTTGAAAAATGTACTTTGTGCTTCATTTAATGTACAAAAGTGTACTGGTATTACGTCATGATATCTCTGATCAAATCCCCGAATAGTTGTTCCCAAACAATGCTGTGTAATTTCCATTACCACACCGGATTGCCGATCGTCCCGCTAAATTATCCATGCGATTGCAAAAGCAAGTGGCCTGTCAAGACTTGTTGACCAAATTACAGGTTGGCGAAGACGGCAGCTCCGCCGAACAGAGCACCCATGAAGGCGGCGGCGGTCTGGACAGGAGCAGCGCCGCTGTCGCCGGTGCCGGAGGCCGCGGCAGTTCCAGAGGCAGATGTTTCTCCCGCAACGGAGGTGGCAGCATCGCTGGCGCTGGCGATGGCGGATGAGAGGGAAGCGGAAGCGTCACCAGTCGCGGTGGCGATGGCGCTCGACAAGGATTCGAGGCGGGAAGAAGCGCTCATGGAGGCAGACTCAAGAGCGGAAGAGAGCTGGCCAGCCTCGGAGGAGGCGGCGCCGGAGATGCTGCTCAGGGCGCTTTCCACAGCGGAGGAAATTGAGCCGATGACGGAAGAGGCCTCAGTGACGCCGGGTACGGACGGCAGTGTGGGCGTGGTGACAGTGACAGTCTCTTCCTGGGCCTGTGTATCAATTAGGCCTTGTGTCCTCGCTGATCAGTTTGTGCCGAGTTCAACTTACAGCAGCCAGGGCGGCGAAGGCAACAACTGAGGCGGCGGAGAAACGCATCTTGATGTGTACTGATGAGTTGTGTGGGTGACAGTTGGGTAGGTTACAGCTGGTTTGGTTGGATAAGTAAGAAGCAGAGATTCACCCTACAACTCTACGGAACAGAGTCTTATATATATCTCTCAACAACCTGTTCGACGCCAAGAAACGTCTTCCCGCCCCTCCGCGCACGCCTCGTCCCTGTCTCTCCTCTCCTCGGTCTGGTCCTTCTGTTCGCCGCCGAGAGAGTAGAGCAGCAAGCCAGGCACCGCCGCCCGAATCCTCCACACGGCAGGGCATCCTTGGCGTGTACGCACGCACTACGCCCCCCAACGACTTAGCGGACCGCGGGTGGCACTCCGAGACTGGGAAAACGACAGACAGGAGACGGATGAAGGCGATGAATGGGTTGGGCCACTAGGTACGGAATACGTAGCGAAGGGGGGCCGTCGCTCAGCCTGGGTACCGTGCAACGGACCCATGTCGGTAATGTGCAACCTTGGATGGAAGAAGGAGGCGGAAAGGGCGAGAGTGGGCGAGAGATCAAAGGGATCCACATCCCTCACGTCATCCCCGCGGCAACAAATGCGGTCCTGCAAACTGGGGGAGGAGAAGCCCTTCGATGGACATATGGAGAGAGAGAGAGCGAGATCAGGCTACGGCTTTCTTTTAGTGCCTATGACTCTGCGACGGGGGTCCTGACCCGAAATTTACTGCATGATGAGTGCCGCGCGAGAGAAGCTGTCTGATTCTCGTCTCGGCATGTTGGAGAAAGACGACGATGACGATCGATTGTGCGGCACAGAGCTCCTGAAGCCTTACGCCGAAAATGAACAAGCCCACAGAAGAAATCCGGAGGCGAAAGGGAATACAGACCGAGGCCCACCTCTCCCAACAGATGGGGCGCTACACCGTTTGTAAAGCCTTTTCGCGCGACCACCGGTTTGTTTGTCGAGGTTTGTACGAGGACGCGTTGTTAGGTAGTTTCCCAAGATAGTAAAAAAGCAAAGCCACGCTGTTATCTAAGCACTAGGGGAAATGATTTTTAGTACCAGCACGCCAACTTTTTTTTCCATCCCACACAATCCACTTGGGATGATTCCCGTCCCATCAGTGATCGGAGAACGGAACGAATCGAGTGAATTAGAATGGAGCTGCAAAGTATGGTTGAGCCTGCCTAATAGGCATCGAGGCAGTGACAGACATCTTGCTGTGGCTGCTGTTCGTGCCGTTACATCATTACGGAGCTCAGTCAAACGGGAATTCAATATTGAGTACCGAAATACGGACTGAAAACTGGGACCCCAATGACACCATGGGAGCCAAGGACCAGGGTGTCACGGCGGAGGCGAGGGGGTGAAGTCGACCTGACGATCTACATGAGGTGGAGACTCGAGAACCCGACTGATTGCTTGAGAACGCCAGCAAGGGAGCGGGTCATGGCGTCGGAGAAACGAGGTCTCGTTCTTTTTCTGCCTGTCTCTGTCTTTTGCTGTTGCCTATTGTCCGTTTGCCAGCAAACATGAGAGGGAGGGCGCGCTTTTCGCAATGCGACTCAGGTCCTAGTGCAGAGTAGAGCTTGCAGCCAATAACGAAGTTCCAAGTTTCTCCCGTCCCCCTTGCGGCAGGGTGAAACGCGCAGCACCACCCGTCAGCCGCGAATATAAGCATGACGCGAGGCGGTGGGAAGAACGAGAAGTGAGGGTTACATTAGCAAGGCGATGGGACCGGTTGACTATAGTTTATTCGATTCAGTTATATTTTAGCAGGGTTCGCGGGTAATTCATAATCCCTGCTGCTTTTTTAACTTAAAGCGAATTAAAACGCTAATTTTTTAAGCTAAAGTAATTAAATTTCGCTTATAATAGTATTCTCTATAGTAAAATTAATTAATTAGCTCTAAGTTAAACTCTAATTTAAGACTAATAGTCTTATATATACCCCCTTGAAGAACTTACCTCTCTAAGTTAACTAACTTCTCCTCTATAAGGGAGTCTTATATATACCCCCTTTAAGAACTTACCTAAGTTAACTAACTTCTCCTCTATAAGGGAGTCTTATATACTCTTAAATAAAGGCTATAAATAGCCTCCTTATTAGGCTTAAATATAGTTAAGAACTAATATATTTATATATAGAAATATTAACTAGTCAGTAATATTAAGCTATAATCAATTATAAGTAGTACTCTATATAAAATTAAATATTAAGAAGCTCCTTGTTGATAATATTATTATAGCTATTAAAGCTAATACTTACTATATAAGAGGGGCGAGATTTAAGCTCTAACTCTCTATAAACTTCTATATTATAAATAGGTTTTATATAAGCTCTTAAAAGTTAAAAGCTAGGTTAAAAAGAAGCTCTATATATTGTAACGCTTCGGGTGGTGTGCCGTAGCGATGCAATAACCCATTGCGCTATGCGCACGCAAAAGATCCGCTATTCCGCGCACTTCGTGCCGGAATACACCATATATATGCTTATATAGGCCGGCTACCGGAAGCTAGTCTCTTATAATTACCCCCTACTCTAAGCGCTTAGTCCCTTAAGCGTATTAGAGATAAGATAGATAAGCATATATAGACCCCGAGGTCCACGTAACTAACGTCGCTACGTACGCACCCTCTAAGCCTAACTTAGGACTGCGCTAGCGCATAGCCTAAGTGCGCTATACGCTGCTTATCCGCTATTATTACGCCGTAGTAGGCGGGATTCGAACCCTAACCTCTATATAGCTAAAAGGGCTAAGTCTAGAAGACCCACGAAGTGCGCGGAAAATTATAACGCTTCGGGTAGTATGCTATAGCGATATAATAACCTATTGCGCTATATGCACGCAAAAGATCCGCTATTCCGCGCACTTCGTGCCGGAATGCACCACACATGCGCTTATATGGGCCGGCCACCGGAAGCCAGTCTCTTACATATATATATAGAGATTAATAGGCCTCTGGCCACTGCATACTAACTTTACCTGCTTAAGTGCAATAGACCTTCTAACTCCGCGCCTCCTGATAATATATAGCCTTTAGTCACGTGATCGTAAGTGAGTCTCCTCCCTCTTCTACCTATTAAATCTCTTAATATTAGATTTTCCCAAGTTGCTAACCACCTCTCCTAACCATAGCCGCACTTATACGTGCCCCACTAGAAAGCCTCACGATCTATAACTTCACATCGATAATAACGTGGTTTTTGATTATTTAATAGACTACGAAACTGTCGACTAGTTAAGGATTTGTCGTGGGTTATAGGTATGCCCAGGACTTCGTGGATAAGGAGGAGGAAGAGGGAGAGGCATAAGGCCCTGCTCGCAGAGCTTCTTATGCTTCTAGCTATAAGAACCTCTTAGGAAAGATCTCTTTAGTTAAGGAGTTATCTTATATAGTAGCTTTTACCTTGCTAGAAGGTCGACCTTTTAGGTTAAGGAGTCATCTTATATAGTAGCTTTCGTAGCACCTTGCTAGAAGGTCGACCTTTTAGGTTAAGAAGTTATCTTATATAGTAGCTTTTACCTTACTAGAAGGTTTAATAAGGGCGTTTCTAGGCTATAAGAGCCTTAGTAGCCCGTTTAGCTCTAATATAATTAGCTATAGTATAGCGCGCGTCTAACTTTATATAATAATATTTAGAGGGTTTACTTATAAGTAATAGGAATATATAAGGGTTCTTATATTATTTTTCTTAACTAGTAGAGGGTATAAGTTAAAATACCTATATAGTATTTCCTAAATTATACTTACGAACTAGGTAAATTTATTATAGTCTTTTTATAAAGGGGCTATAGCGTAATTCCGAACTTAATATATAGAGATTAATAATTTGAATATAATAAGTATAATATTATATAATAATAAGCGCTACTTTCTTAAGCTAATTAGAAATAATAGTTTACTTAGGTTAGCTAAACTAATACATAATATTAGTAAGTAGAAGAGTAGTAGTAATATAGTTAATATTAATAAGTTACTTCTTCTTATAAGCTTTAAATACCTTAAATAACTTATTTTAATTAATATAATAAGGGTTTATAATATAATAGGTTTTAAAGTAATTTTAAATACCCTCTTAATAAGTAAATATGAAGCTAGTATAACCTTAGTTTACTTTAGAGGTGTTAATTATAACAATAATAAGCTAAATAAAGTTAATAAGAGCTTTAACTCTTATTTATTAAAATTTATTACTAAGGATATTAATGAATATAAAAATAATATTAAAGTTACTATTCTTTAAACTATTATTAAGTTCGGAATTACGCCGCAGCCCCTTCGCAAAAAGACTATAATAAATTTACCTAGTTTATAAGTATAATTTAGGAAATACTATATAGGTATTTTAACTTATACCCTCTACTAGTTAAGGAAAATAATATAAGAACCCTATACGTTCTTACTACTAATAAGTAAACCCTTATATAAAGTCGGATACGCGCTATACTAGGGCTAATTATATTAGAGCTAAGTAAGCTACTAAGACTCTTATAGCCTAGAAATACCCTTACTAAACCTTCTAGTAAGGTAAAAGCTATTATATAAAATAACTCCTTAACTTAAAAGGTTAACTTTCTAGTAAGGTATTAAAAGTAAAAGCTATTATATAAGATAACTCCTTAACTTAAAAGGTTAACTTTCTAGTAAGATATTATAAATATTACTATATAAGAAGTAACTCTTTAACTAAAGAGGTCTTTCCTAAAAGGTTCTTATAGCTAGAAGTATAAGAAGCCCTGCTGCTATAAGCAGGGCCTTATGCCTCTCCCTCTTCCTTATCCTTATCCCTTAACTATATCGTTATTAATATAAAGTTAAAGATCGTGAGGCTGTCTAGTAGGGTATATATAAGTGCGGCTATAGTTAGGAGAGGATTACGTAACCGAAGGCTATATATTATTAGGAGGCGCGGAGTTAGAAGGTCTATTATACTTAAGCAGGTAAAATCACTATATAGTAGCTAGAGGCCCTTTATTATATATATATACTATATATACGAGAGGGCTCCTAGCCCTACTCTGCGCGAGTTAATACCCCTATAAATAGCTTTAGTACCCTTCTAAAAGGTTTTAAATCCCCTTATACTAAAGTAATTAAGAAGTTCGCACTACTTATAAGGGGTTAGACCTAAGTTTATTTAATAAGAGGTTATAATAATACTATTTATTTAAGCTAAAGAGGAAAAGGGGAAGTTTTCCTCTCTAGTAGAGATTTTACTAATCTATAAGGAATAACTAAGTAAGCCCTAGGTAAGCCCTAAATAGCTCTCTAAAGTAATAAACCTAGGTAGAAGCTTAAATAAGCTTAACCTAGGTATAGCTTATAATATTATCCCCCTTCTTAGTTAGTCCCCCCCTAGGTATAGGCTAGGTTATTATTATTATTTATAACTAGCTTATATAAGGCTTTATACCTATTTACTATAGTAATCTTTATAATAGCTTTTATAAGCTCCTAAGTAGGCTCTATATATCCCTCCTACTTAACTAGGACCTCGCGCTTCTACTCTTAGCTAATTACTTTCTATTACGCTATATATATCTCCTCTATATACTACTTAAATTCGCTATTATTAGCTATAATTAGTAGTAGCTAGGGGTCTATCCTTTTTTATATAAGTAAGGGGTCCTCTAGTACCCTCTAGAGGAGGTTTATATAGAACCTTAAGTAGATATTACTAAGTATATCTAACTTAATAATATATAGGCTTAGGACTCCTATTATAATATATTTATAATATAACTATAATAGCTTCTTATTAAGCCTAGGGCTCTTATAGTTAGCTATTAAAAGCTAAACCTTATTACCTACCTAGTACTCCTCTATAAGTATCCTATACTAGTTTATATTCTCCTTACTATACTACTAAGTAGTTATAATACTTACTTAAATAAAGTTTACTACTTCCTATAGTCTTATTACTAAGAGGGTAGCTATTATATCCCTAGAGGGGGTCTCCCTTATTATATTATTTATAATAAGTATAGGGTTAGTATAGTATCTATATTCTAAAAAGAAGTATAAGAGCCTAGTTATATTACTAACCTTATTATAGAGCGCTAGCTAAGTAATAAGTAAGAGCTACCCCTAGTTATCTTATACTTAGGTTATAAATACCTATAAGATAGCTTATATCTCCTAGTTCTATCTCTTAGTATTATTATTAGTCTATAAGTAGTATATAGTACTTAATAGCCTCCTTATACTAATAACGTAGTAGAATTTAGCTTAGAAGTAGCTTACCTAGTTAGACCCTTAATTATTAATAATACTATATAGGAACCTATAGAACTAGAAGTAGTAAGTAAGGAACTAGTAAGTATAAGCTTCTACCTCTATAGTACCTATCTCCTCTAGTATTACTAACTTACCTAACCTATTTACTATAACTTATTAAGTTCGGAATTACGCCGCAGCCCCTTCGCAAAAAGACTATAACAAATTCGCCTAGTTCGTAGGTATAATTTGGGAAATACTATATAGGTATTTTAACCTATACCCTCTATTAGTTAAGGAAAATAATATAGGAACCCTATATATTCCTACTACTTATAAGTAAACCCTTATATAAAGTCGGACGCGCGCTATACTAGGGCTAATTATATTAGAGCTAAACGGGCT